>JAHIAM010002637.1:0-112074 GCA_021605205.1 Aegilops longissima
TGATGATGACAATGCGATCTGGCGAGGTGGCGAAAGCGGATTCAGCGCACCCCTACTGGCGCCAAATGTCGGATTCGGGTTCAAGCAGACCCTCTAGGATTCGAACTATGGGGTGCATCGGAGATCTCACCTCGGCCTACCTACACCTCATCTCCTGCAAGGATCTAAACTACACAAAAGAGCAACACAAGGGACACAAGGTTTATCTTGGTTGGGGCCACCATTGTGGTGTAATACCCTACTCCGGTGTGTGGTGTGGTGGATTGCCTCGGGGCGATGATGAGCAGTACAAGGAAGAACAGCCTCACAGTGCATTCTTGGCGGTCTGACGAACTGCTAGGGGAGTTCAATTGCTTCTCTCTCTAGATCGATCGATCTATCTCTACCTTGGTTGCCGATCCGATCTGATCCCCCTACCTGTGGGTGGCTAGTCCTATTTATAGGCGGAGGCCTGGGCCTCTTCCCAAATATTGGCGGGAAGAGGCGCCAACAAATGGCCATTTGAAGGGAACATCTAGTACACTTATCTGACTAAAGTTGGTCCTCGCTTTGCCAAAGGCTCTGCGGTGGCCTTGGCTTGGGCTCCACGATGACCTCCTTCCTGCTGTTGTGGTTGTCTTGGTCTTGTTGCACCAAAATGGTTGCCTTTGCTTGATGCTCTTGGCTTGCTTGCCTCCTTTGCACCAAGAGGAAATGAGGGACCTTCTTGGCGGGCTGGCGCCCGCTGGCGCATATAGTCGTCATGGCTTGCGTCATGGGCACCTCGTGAGTACCCGCCTTGATCTCTCCGCCTCCTCGTGAGCCAGCTGTGAGGCCATGCTGAAAGCTTCCTGTCGTCCGCCTCATGAGCTTGGCCCCTCATGGGGTCTTGAGCTTGTCTTGATGTAGATGGGCGTCTTGGGCCACCTTGAGCCATGCATGAGCCATGGCGAGCAAGTCAGGTACCCCGTTCCCAGAAGCACGACATATACTAGTTCACAACAAAAGATAAAGTTGTGAGAAGGTTTACAAATCAGGAAAAAAACAAGCAAGGCTTCTCACGAGCAAAGGGCCTCCGGCGAGCTTAAATTTTCTGGAGTTCACTCTGGTTTTTCTTGTTGCCACCATCGAGTTAGGTTCTCTCATTCGAATAACCAGTTATAATTGTGGTCTCATTTGGAATGCTGAGGCTGAACCATGCAATGTCTTGACCAGGTGAAATTCTTGTGCATTCCACTAAATTTAAGCACCGCTATTTGCGAAATAAGCAGACCACAATGCCTCTTGTCCGCTTTTGTCAAAAACCACCCGTGCAACCGTGCCAGCTAGTCCTCGGTCCATGGATGAGCTGGTAGAAACTGCATTCGGGCTAGGATGCAGTTATTTCGCTAAATCCACTGCTGCAATCAGGAAGTAAAAGCGTCTGAATCAACCGTTTAGATTCGTTGGTCATTCTACCTTAGTTACTACCAATGTAGGGATACCTTGAAGGCGGGAGGTTAGATGGCGGCAATGAGGATAGCCATCTCATTTTCTTGTTTGTACTAAAAGCGAGGTGTGTTCTTTTGATTGCGGATAGAAATGATATGGAGCAGACATCTCAAAGCGATATGAGACGAGACATCCCTGTTTGCGCCAAATCTGAAATTGAAAGTCGTTATATCGACTAGAGGGGGTGAATAGGCGATTTTATGAATTCTTCAATGAGGAATTTGCGGTGAGGAAATTCCTAAGTGAAGAACTACTTGTAGCG
The DNA here is from genome assembly GCA_021605205.1 of Aegilops longissima. NCBI lineage: Eukaryota > Viridiplantae > Streptophyta > Magnoliopsida > Poales > Poaceae > Aegilops > Aegilops longissima. The sequence continues at coordinate 1,733 of JAHIAM010002637.1, forward strand.
GAATAAGTACTCGAAGTAAGCATAAGAGAATCGGGCATGGTCATCATGATGAAATGAAGACAATCAAAGAGTACGAGAAGCGTAAACGAGGATAACACAAGATGAAGACAAAGCGGTGAAGAAATTGGGCGGGAAATTGAGAAAGTCTTGATCAAAGTCTTCAAAACAGATATGAACAAACACTCAACACAGTTATGAGGAAATGAAAGAGTTGAGGAAATAGAACCGATTAGGTTGGTGAAGACAATGATTTGGTAGACCAGTTCAACTGCTTTCTCGGTTATGCGTCGGTTGGAAGCGGTGATATTTAAACTCGAGGACACAGTCCGGACACCCGTCGGCTGAGCACGCAGCTCGGGACACCAAATCCTCACTGTATTCTCCTTGAAATAAGGTCACAGACCTCGTCCAATCACTTTCGTGGTAAGTCTTGAGCGACTTCCAAACCTTCACGAGACTTCGGTCCTCGGCGATCCACAATTCCTCTTGGATGCTCTAGACCATGGCGCCTAACCGTCTGGAAGAAGCACAACCTTCAAAGGTAACAAGCGTCGGATCCCTCAGGATCAATCTATTGATGATGCTCAATCACTTTGGGTTTGTAGGTGTTTGGGTTTGGGTTTTTCCTCACTCGCTGATTTTCGCTCAAAGTCCTCGGAGGATGGGTTGCTCTCAAATGACAAGTGTCAAGTTCTCTCGGGCGATAAACCAGCTAGTGGTTGTAGAGGCTGACTATTTATAGCCTAGGAGCAGCCAACATGATAAGACATAAATGCCCTTCAATGATATGACCGTTAGGTGGATAAGATATTTTGGGACAGGTGGCGCGCACACAACAGTGATCGGAAATTTGACTCTCAAATTCCTCGGGGCTATCATGTTCCTCCTTTGTGTAGGCAATTCGCCTTTGGCGAATTTCTAACTCCTCGGTCAGAACAAATTCCTCGGTGACCGGAAGAACTTCGTCTTTGTCCTTTGAAGAAATTATTGAAGCTGTGCGAGATTTCAACGGCTTCACTCGAAGGATTGGTAGGTGTAGGATTTTGAGTTGAGCATCACATGGAAATTTTTCCTTAGTATTTCCTCGGCCCCCTTTAACGATGCGGTGTTTCCTATGACTCAAGAAGAGAAGGGCGAAACTACGAAAACAAAAGTCTTCACTTCATGTTCCTCAAGTGAATACCAAGTCTTCAAGGTCACACCAATTTCTTCACTTTCAAAGTCTTGAAAGTCTTGAGAATATCAAAGTCTTGATCGAAGAACTTCATTTTAGAAATTCGACTTTCTCTGTAAATATCAAACTCCTCATAGACTTATAGACCTGTGTACACTCATAAGCACATTAGTCCCTTAACCTATAAGTCTTCAATACACCAAAATCACTAAGGGGCACTAGATGCACTTACAACCTCCCCCTTTTTGGTGATTGATGACAATATATGTTAAGTTTTCAACGGGGATAAACATATGAAGTGTAAATACTGATATTGAGGAATTTGATTGCAAGATATAGAAGAACTCCCCACGAAGATGTGCATAGTGAGAATTTGCTTTTGAGGCATTGCACATTTGAAGAGTTGAATCATGGAGATCTCCTCCTATATCTTGTAATACATACGCATTTGACATATAATGTGAAGAATTTGAAATGCATGATGAAATATGGTGGTGATGTAATTCAGCATCGTGGATTAACATATAATGAGGAATAAGCATGCGAGAGGAACACATCAAAAGTATCGAGCACCATCGGGTTTAAGATTACAAATCGATCAATAAAGTTTAGGAAGAGCGAGAGTTGTAACTTAGCAAACAAAAGCGCCCATATAGTAGACCGGCGAAGACTAACTCAAATTTCTCCCCTTTGTCATGAATGACCAAAGGATCGGCGAGGACTAGCATACGAAGAATATCAAGTTGATGGAGGGCGCCCGGCGTTATCGAAGTCGGTTGTTGTATTAGGGCCTACCGCAGTGTCGTCAAGTCTTCATGTTCATCGGTGTCGCGCGATGAATAATAGGAGCTGGCCACCAAGGAATGAACCTTGACCTTCTTGAATTTCTTCGGTGGAGGTGCAGACCAGTCAAATTCTTCCTTGAGACCCATGTTCTTAAGATCTTCTGCGCTGTAGAGATGAGATAGAACAACCCAGTTACGGTTGAAGGTTTCATGGAGGTAGTATTGGTTTTTGTTCACTGCATTGTTTGTTGAGGTCATGTTGTGAAGAATTGAACCAAACTGACCCTTTACCCATTTATGATTGCGTGATGAAGTCTGAGGAGTAACTCACGACCAGTCATCACCCTGGGTGCTGTGGCTTGAGGATTTTGCTTGGCAGAGGTGTTGGCGGCAGAGTCATGTGTGGCAGAGTCATCATTGGTGGAGTAGGATGCAGCCTTGCGAAATTGACCATCCAATGGATGAATGCCTTCATCTATCACAGCACTTGCCTTGCCTTTGTCATCAGCTGAGGAAAATGTCCGTTTGAGGACTTCAATTGGAGGCAAGTAGCTGCGGTGGTTGAGTATCAGCCTTGTAATTGGTGAAGACCTTGTCTGATGAACCTCATAATCCATGGTGCATAAGGCTTCAGCTCAAAAGGTGACATAGCAATATTAGCTAGAGTCCTCATGAAGAAATCATGGAAGTTGGCCAGGAGCCATGAATGATGTTGAAAAGCATATTCTTCATGATGCCAGCGACTTCTTCATCATTTGAGTCATGGCCTTTGATAGGACTCATAACCTTCCCATGACATATAAGCTACTAATCGTTTTTCCTAAAGCAAGTTAAGCTAAGCTTATATGACTATACCTAAAATTTGTCCTTCTTTAATGGATTTACCCATGGAACCGGGGTTTTGGTGCATACAAGTATTTTTGTTAGGCGGCGGTGGTTAACTAAAGGAATACTTATTGTCTTCCCACTACTTGATAAAAGTATCTTATGACTATCGGTGAAATGATCTTTCCTAAGCCTTGGCTATAATGGAAACCCTTGAATCTAGAGCTGTTTGGCTTGTCTTCGTCGAGAATCGATAGAGCGATCGAGGCACATATAATAATTCCTTCTGAAGAATTTGGTTCGAGGTGCCTGCCCTGGTTTCAAAGGCTTCATCGGCACTTGCATGTAGTGATTTGAAAGCTCGAGGTTAGTTGTAGATGCTGTGAGCACCATCAAGGGTGGGTAGTGGGAGGCACGAAGCAATTCAGTTCTTTGGTGCCTTGTAGTAGTATTTTCCGTCATCGGTCCAATACCCATGAGTTCACATCTTGAGTCTCGGTGATGTGCAGCGTCGCATAGAATTGAAGAATGAGTTCTTCATTCCAATCACAAATGTCGGTCAGAAATTCAGCAATCTGCATCGTGAAGAACAACGAGGGTGGCTCGAAGCTTGGCGGAGATTCCATCTCCACATGAGGAATATGTGCATGATCGAAGACTTTGTCTTTGTTGAATATACGAGAGGAATAGAAGTTAGCTTGACTAGCAGTCCGAAGCGCCTCTTCCTTATCTGACGAGTCATATGGGTTGTAGTCGATGAAGAATACATGCTCGCGAAGAAATCTTCACCTTGAACTTTTAGCCGTTGAGAATGGATTCTTTGGCTTTGGCAATGGAGTGTCGGTGTGTTGCATCACTACCTCTGGAATCACAATCTCAGGTTCTTGGTGAGGATTTTACGGTTCCTCTTCATGTCGATCTGTGTGTTCATAGGATCGGCGACGGGTTCTTGACACTAGTGGCTGGAATTTCTTCATGCAGATGAGTTGGGATGAGTTTCTTGAGCCCATTAGAACCGTTGGTGCGGGGGTGAGAATTTGTTGGATTGGGGTGAAGTGTGGAGGTGGGATCTTGACTTTCCCAAAGTCATCATTCATCACAGGCGTGGTGCATCCAATATCCACGTCTTAGTCTTCAATTTCCTCAACACCAGCCTCTTGTTTGTGAAGCTGAGGCATAAGCGAGAAATGATTGGTGTTGAAGGATTGCATCCACTTCAATTTCTTCATCAATCTGCTTTCTGACGAAGAAGCGAGAATGATTTTTTCATCGAGATCCACTTGGGATCTCATATTCTTCACCAAAGGAACAAGGTCCTTTGATGGAATGGAGAAATTGGAATAGCATCGATTGGATTTTCAAAGAGCTTGTCATAGTCTTCATATTCTTGGGGCTGAAGAATTTGATCAGCTGATGCTTTCTTTTCTTCACTTCTTCATCGATCTGAGATGGAAGGATTGGAGTTAGTGTAGGGTAGCGCGAGGAGGTGAGAATCTGGTTGAATTTCCTTAGGCATGGCGATGCGATTGCCCTAACTTCTTGATTTCTTTAGGCGCACCACTAGTGGATGCCACGACAATTTCTTGATGGCTGGAATGGAGTCATCAGCCACGGAACTAGCATTGTCTTGACAGGCTGAAATTCATCGTGATCTTGGCATGTTCTTCAATGGTGGCGAGGCTCGGCTGAGAATTTCTTGTTGCGTTGGGGCTGCAACATTTGTGAACTTCTTTGTCAGATTAACAAATCTGACTTTGGCTCCTGCCAATCAGCATAATAGGCATCAAAGTTATCACGAGGGCTTTGATTTCAGACTAGATCTTGAGGAGTTCCTCGGTTGTCATTACGACAATGTTTTCTTGAGAACTTCTCTTTCACTGAATTCCCTCGTCAGGGCATTTGCTTGAAGAAACAGGCGTGGTCGTGGCCGTCGATGAGCGGCGTGGTGAGCAGCCCGAGCGCGCCCGGCGACCACCAGACAGCGATGGCGAGGCCAGTGACATGACAACGGCTCGGGAGGTGCCGAGGGCGCATTAGAGTTTATTTGGTGATTATGTATTGTCCTGTTACATTACCTGCATGAATAGAACTCGAGGTTTTGGCGATGGCTGTGAGAGCATTTTGGGAGGGAGCCCTCATGTAAAACTTGTGTTCATCGTATTAGCGGGTGTTACATAGCCCATCGCCAGCGTAAGTGGTTGGCTAAGCGACGTCTTTGGTTGTCTGGTTTACCTTTGTTTCGTCTGAGCCACGAGATAGCCCGTGGGAGGCGATGCGATCTGGGTGCCTCTGATCGAATCCGTGGGACCTGCAGTGAAAACCCTGCGGAGAGGGCGCGGCGGCGACAGGCTGGGCTCTTGCATAAGCTAGGCCTGGTCCGGCTCACGAGGGGCCAGCGAGGCAGGTGAGGCGGAGTTGCAACCAAAAGAGAGATTTGCTCGAACTAGACTAAGCACCCTTCCCGAACACCATGAATCTCAAATTGAATCAACTTAAATCCAGCAGAGACAGCGACAATCAAATGGAAAGCGAAGAAAGCAAAAGAAAAGCAGCGTCAGGCACCTAGTCTAGTCTTGGGCGTCTTCTCACCGGTAGAGCTAAGTGCTGCCACTTGGCGTGGGAGGGAGCCCGGGGCTGAGGCGGCACCCTGAGACTCAGGCGTGTATAGCCCCACTCATTATTACGTGAGAGTGTCGCAGGCGGCGAGCTTCACGAGCCTTGGGCCTTCTTCACAGTGCCGGCCTTGCTTCATGTCATGGACAGAAGGCCCGCCTTGCGCCACACTCTAGTGCCATCAACGGCCGAAAACCAGGGCGCCCGCCGATGGGGTAGGCGGTCGCCAGTTCCCAAACGACCACGGGTCCTCTGGGGGTAGGCCTGAGGCACCTCCCAGTGAGGCCTACCTCCTGAGAGCGCCTTGCTCCGAGCACCTGCAGTGGTGATGTCGGATCTGCCCCTCTCCGGCAGCCCCTGCGCCCCCTCCAGGGTAGGAGGCTGCGGGGGCGGGGCAGCCGCTCGTCGTGGCGACCTGTACCTCCTGCGACCTATGGTTAGCGTATGTTAAGCTCTTGAGAAGTAGCAATACCGATAATCGTCGCCCCGGCATGACCAGTGAGACCGTCTCGAGGCTCACGGAAGGCAACCGGCGCCTCATCCCCCGGCTTGGGCTGGGGAGGCGAGTCTTGTTTTCCCTCATGCGGGTGCCCTTGGTCCATCATGTGGGGCCGCGTATTCTTCTGGCGCCGTCATCCGAGGCCACGCCGTAGTCTTGGCGTGCCATGCTGCTTCTGCTTGATCATGCCGTGGGGTGGTGGCGGCAGATCCACCGAGGGCTGCGAGTTCGTCTAGTCCTTCTTCTCCAGCGGGCGGGCGGGGGCAACCCGCCGCCGACCCGCATGACTAACCATTTGGTGTTGGAGTAACTGGAGCCCGAGCACGTCACGGAGCCCCGTGCAGGCCGCCCTCGGCTGAGATGGAAGTTGCGTCTGAAGGGTGAGCCCGTGGCGAAGCCAGGAGTTACGCCACTCGCTCAATGACGCGTCGCGGCGCTCTCCGGCAGCACTGCTGCGGCAGCTCTCGGGCCCTTGTGGCGCGGCCCTCGAGTTCGCTTTGCTCGGCGGGTGTCACGGTGATGTGGTGGCGTGATTGGAAGCCCTACGCTGCCGACCCGCTGCCCATGGCGTGAGCCGTCGAAGCTTTGTCGCGTCGCCCGTGACCCTGGCGCCCTGCGGACCGCCCGACTGCACAGGGCAGGTGCGCCCGGCGGCGGCTCTGCGTGGTGAACCCGCCGCCCAGGATCTGATTGCCGGCAGTGGCCGGACATGGTGGTGGCGTCTGACGGGACACAGGTGGCGAAGGTGGATTCGGCACACCACTACAGCGCCAAATGTTGGATTTGGGTTCAGCGGACCCTTAAGGTTCGAACTACTGGGGTGCGGCGTGGAGATCCAACCCTCCACCGTCTCGTACCTCGCCGAATCGCTGGGACCTAAACTACCAAGAAGAACAGCACAAGAGACACAAGATTTATACTAGTTAAGACCACCGTTGTGGTGTAATACTCTACTCTAGTTTGTGGTGTGGTGGATTGCCTCTTGGGCTGATGAAGAACAGTCTGAGGGAAGAACAGCCTCATGAGTGCATTCTTGGTGGGTGTGATGAACTTCTAGGTGGTGTCCGTCGCTCTAGCTTGAGGATCGGGTCTCTATCTCTCTCTCTGGATTCCAAATGCCCGATCCCTCTACTATGGTGGCTAGCTCTACTTATATAGATGAAGGCCTGGGCCTCTTCCCAAATATTGAGGCGGGAAGGCGCCAACAATTAGCCATTTTAAGAGGAACAGCGGTACACTTATCGACTAAAGTTGGTCCTCGCTTTTGCCAATGGCTCTGGTGATGGCCTTTGCTTGGGCTCCATGATGACTCCCCTTCGGCCGTTGGGGCTGGTCTTGGACTTGTTGCGGAAGCAGGTGCCTTTGCTTGGTGCTCTTGCACTGCGCTTGCTCCCTTTGCACCAAGAGGAAATGAGGGGCTCTTGGCTGGCTGGCGCCGCATTGGCGCCCTTAGTGCGTCATGGCTTGCGTCATGGGCACCTCGCGAGTACCCTAACGAACTCTCGCCTCCTCATGAGCCAGCTGCGAGGCCGTGCACGAGAAGCTCCTGGTCGTCCGCCCAGCAGTCTCAGCCCCTCGCGAGGTCTTGAGCTTGTGTTGATGAAGATGGGCTGTCTGGGCCTCCTTTGAGCCACGCCCGCGGGCCATGAGCGAGCAAGTCTGGGACCCCGTTCCCGAACATCGACAAAATCCTCACTGCAGCTTGATCTTTGGTGGGGTTGACTTCTTGGCGGTGCCAATGGAGCTCTTGGGCATGGAGGATTGAGTCACGAATTTCTTCATGTACTTTGGAGTAACATACTGTACTCCTCCATTCCTTGCCCATCTCCTTTCAATCCTCTGAATCGCACCTTGCGCTGATTTTTATTTTCCTGCCAAACTTGGCTTCATCGGTGTGCAATAGTCGGTATATATGTCCTCGGTATCTCGAAAGTAGTCACGACCTCGGGCCTCTTTCCTCCTTTACGTGGCTTCTTTCATACGCCATATTCCTCGGTGAGGAATTTGAACAATCGTATTCTCTGAAGAAGTATGCAACTTTTCTTGAGGCAGCTGCAAATGAGTTAAGTTGATGAGAACCTAGTGATTCAGCGGCGGACATGATAGCTTGTGAACAAAGTATAGTTGCAAGGAATTTGGAGAGGTCATATCGTTCTCGGAAGGTTTTCAAAAGAACAAGTTTGAGGAATTTGACGGATGACCTTGAAGAATTTCACTAAGCGATCTTTGTGTTAGGTTCGAGTTGTATAGATCAAGGATCCACACAATTGAGGAATCTTGAGGAAAAATCATTGCTTAGAAAGCGAATCAAGAGCATATTTCGTTTGAGGTGTTCATATGTGTGAAGGTTTGAAGAATAAACACCTTGAAGATTTTGAGGAAGGTTTGAGAATCAAAGCGAGTAATAAAAGTAACTTTTAATTATCCGGCTGAAGAACACGACAGGCGAAGTGTAGATTAGAAGTTAAATGGGTTCAGATCTCCACGCCCTAACTTCGGCGGAGGAAGACAGCTCTGGCGGCGAGTGAAGATTTCATGATCGTAGCTGATCACGATGGCGGCGAGTCAAAGCGGTGAAGCTCTTCCTCACTGGCGACGATGAAGTAGCGGCGGCGCTAGGGTTTGAGAAGCTCGAGCGAGAGAGAGAGCGGTCGAGCGGAGTAAAGGAAGTGAGGAAGGGGAGAGGGGATATATATAGCCACGGTGAAAAACCGTTCGCCCTAAAATTTTGGACGAACGTGCCCCTGACCTTTCTCATTCGCTTGACATGTGTCACCCACGTACTGAAAAGTGGAGATCATGTTAGATCGTGGGTGAATAGATAAGTTTATCATGGGAAGCGGAATGGATTGAGCGGCAAATCCGAAAATTTGGATAAGATAAGTTAAAAGTTCCGTTCGCAATTTCTTCAGCTGACAAGGACACAGTGAAGATTTTGAACGAGTTTCAAATAGAACGCACATGAAGAATTTGTGAATAGATTGGGTTGAGTATAGCATAGAGGGGGAAGGGTCCGATCACATTCACTTAGCAGAAAAAACAACTGAAGGAATAGCCATAAGTGAATGCTGTAGAGGACATAAACCCATATATATATATAGTCAATGAAGAAAGACAAAAGAAACAGTGAAGATTTTGCAAAGTTGAAGAATTTGAAAAACTTAAGAATTTCAAAACTGAGGAAAAACTCACATTGAAGATTTTCAACTTTGGTGGTGGCGTGACCCACCGTATAAGAATGATGATTCCAGACACCGCGTACAATTGTCGTAGGGTTCTGAGAATCAAATTATTCATTAATTTCTTCACACTTAGAGTGTTGTTCTTCATTGATTGAAGAAAAACGTTTCTTCATGTGTTGCACATCTAAGTCATCAATTTTGCATAAGTGTCAGGATGTGTGTCCTTTTCAAAGAACATTAGAAGATTCTAAGATATTTAGCTCACACAACTTGCTAAATCTCTTGATCCAAGGGCTTTGTGAAGATATCGGATAGCTGTTCTTGGTCTTCACATGCTCGATGGAGATGTAAGCCCTTCAACACATGATCACGAAGAAAATGATGATGAATCTGAATGTTCTTTGTCTTGAGTGCTGAATTGGGTTGTGAGCAATCTTGATGGCACTCTCATTGTCATAGTAGAGGCACATTCTTCACGTTGATGCCATAGTCCTTGATAGTTTGCTTCATCTAAAGCAATTGAGCACAACAAGAACCAGCAGCAATGTACTCACTTCAAAGTAGATGGTGATCGCAGTTTTGTTTCTTGAGGACCAACGGACCAAAGATCGTCAGAAATGACAAGTACCAGATGTTGACTTGCGGACCACACGATCACCAGCATAGTCAGAGTCAGAATATCCAATGAGATCAAGAGTAGAGCCCTTGGGGTACCATAATCCTAGTGTTTGGTGTGAGCTAGATATCGAAGAATATGCTTCACAACCTTATGGTGTGATTCCTTCGGTGTACCTTGAAATCGGGCACACATGTAAACACTAAGCATTATATCTGGCCTAGATGCACATAAGTACAATAAAGAACCAATCATGGAGCGGTATACCTTGTGATCGAAGTCAATACCATTTTCATCGATTGCATAGATGGCCATTTGTGGGCATAGGAATCTTAGCGCCTTTGCAATCTTGCATGCGAATTTCTTGAGGACATCTTTGAGGTATTTCTCTGAGATATGAATATGCCATTGTGTAGTTGTGAATTTGAAGACCTAAGAAGAATTTCAATTCTCCCATCATAGACATTTGATATTCTTCACTCATCATATAGGCAAATTCATCACTATAACGTTGGTCGATACAGCCAAAGATAATATCATCAACATATATTTGGCACACAAACAGTTCACCATCATATGATTTAGTAAAGAGAGTAGGGTCGAGTGAACGGGTGTGAAGCCATTCTTCACGAAGAATTCCTTCAATGTATCATACCACGCTTGGTAGAACTGTTTGAGGCCATAGAGGGCCTTGTTGAGTCTGAAGACTTTGTCGGGATTCTTTGGATCTTCAAAACACAGGGGTTGAGCAACATATACTTCTTCCTCAAGCTTACCATTGAGGAATGCACTTTTCACATCCATTTGATATAAAGTGATATTATGATGGTTAGCATAAGCAAGTAATATCGAATAGCCTCAAGTCTATAGCAGTGCAAAAGTTTCATCGAAATCAATTCCTTCAACACTGTGTGTAGCCTTGAGCTACAAGTCGTGCCTTATTCCTCACCACAATGCCATTTCATCTTGCTTGTTGCGGTAGATCCACTTTGTGCCAATGATATTATGCTTGCGAGGATCTGGGCGTTTGACCAGTTCGAGACGTTGTTGAGCTCGAGCGATGTAATTCTTCTTGCATGGCCTGAATCCACTCGGGCTCGAAATGCTTCATCTACCTTAGTGGGCTCTGTGATAGAGACAAAAGCATAGTGCCCTGAAGTTAGATAAATGTGAAGCTTTTGGCGTGTGAGAGGACTGGTGCTTCAATGTCATCGATGATCTTGTCAACTTGCACTTCTTTTTGCAGCGAGGATGAGCTGGTTGTCGTCGAGGAATTTGATCGGCATTTTCTTGACACCATTTTCTTCAGCATTATCTTCAGGTGCCTCAGCTCGACGTTCTTCGCGTACAGGAATGAATTATTCAGCAGATTCTTCAGTAGGAATGACATCCTCAGTTGCCTTGAACTTGATAGAATCCTCAGGTGATGGTTCATCTATCACAAAAGGTAGGTGCTCTCTTTGCGAGCCATTAGTTTCATCGCACCGCACATCTACAGTTTCAACAATCTTGTAAAGAACATTGTTGAATACTTTGTAGGTGTGTGAGTCCTTTCCATAACCAAGCATAAAACTTTCATGTGCTTTCGGTGCAAATTTAGCATTGTGATGAGGATCTCTAATCCAGCATTTAGCACCGAAGACTTTGAAATAACTCACATTGGGTTTCTTGTCAGTGAGGAGTTCACAGGCAGTCTTCTTGAAGAATTTGTGAAGATATACTCTGTTGATGATGTGGCAGCGGTATCAATTGCATCAATCCAAAAAGCAGCGAGGCGTTTGTATTCATCAAGCATAGTGCGAGCCATCTCAACAAGAGTTCTGTTCTTGCACTCCGACACCATTTCTTTGAGGAGTATAGGGAGCAGATAACTCATGAGTAATACCAAGTTCATCAAGATAGTCATCAAGACCAGAATTTTGAACTCAGTTCCATTGTCACTCTGATGTGCCTTATCTTCACACCAAAGTTGGTTGAAGCCCTCGAGGAAAATCATTTGAAGACTTCCTACACTTCATGTTTGTAAGTAACAATGTGTACCCATGTGTATGAGAGTAATCATCAACAATAACAAAGCCATAAAGAGATGCATCATTAGTGACTTACGAGTATTGATTAGGACCAAAGAGGTCCATGTGAAGCAATTCAAATGGACGAGTAGTGGTCATGATAGTCTTATTTGGATGCTTGGCCTTGGTCATTTTCCAGCTTCACGGGCTCCACACAAGTGATCCTTGAGTAATTTGACATTCTCAATGCCAATGACATGCTTCTTCTTAAATGGCGTGTGCAAATTCCTCATGCTGCGTGACCAAGTAAATCGATGCCATAGCCAATATACGAAGCTTTTGCAAGTAGACACCACGGCTGGTTGTGGTCTGTAGAGAAACCAACAATATACAATTCTCCTCTCCTAAAGCCTTGAAGACTTTGGAATTGTCGACTTTCAATATCACAACACAGCGATACTTGCCAAAGACAACAACCATATCAAGATCACAAAGCATTGAGGCCGACATGAGGTTGTATCCTAAGGAATCAACAAGCATGACCTTGTCCATGTGTATGTCATAAAAATGCAACCTTACAAGACCCAATACGACTTTTGCCTTTGTCGGCCAAAGATGATATGCTTGAGATGTGATGGTGACAAGGAGCATCCATCAATAGATTCTTGTCACCAGTCATGTGATTTGTACATCCACTATCGAGGACCCACTCATTGGCTTTGGGTTGATCATCCTGCAGATGAACTAGTACAACTTACAATCTCATATACTTCATCAGTGAAGAATATGATATCAATTTCATCAGATGAATTTCATCAAGCAGTAAAACAGATATAGCAGTATGAGGACGTGTGAAATTGAAAGTGCGTTATATCGACTAGAGGGGGGGGGTGAATAGGCGATTTTTATGAATTCTTCACTGAGGAATTTACCGGTGAGGAAATTCCTTAGCGAAGAACTACGTGCAGCGAAATAAGTACTCATAAGTAAGCATAAGAGAATGCGGGCATGGTCATCATGATGAAATGAAGACAATCAAGGAGTGCAGAAAGCGTAAACACGAGGATAGCACAAGATGAAGACAAGCGGTGAAGAAATTGGGCGAGGAAATTGAGAAAGTCTTGATCAAAGTCTTCAAACACAGATATGAATGAACACTCAACACGATAATGAGGAAATGAGAGGGTTGAGGAAATAGAACCGATAAGGTTGGTGAAGACAATGATTTGGTAGACCAGTTCAAGCTGCTTTGTCTCGGTTATGCGTCTGGTTGGGCGGTGAGTATTTAAACTCGAGGACACAGTCCGGACACCCGATCGTTGAGCACGCAGCTCAGGACACCAGTCCTCACCATATTCTCCTTGAACTAAGGTCACACAGACCTCGTCCAATCACTCGTGGTAAGTCTTGAGCGACTTCCAAACCTTCACAGACTTGGTCACTCGGCGATCCACAATTCCTCTTGGATGCTCTAGACCATGGCCCTAACCGTCTGGAAGAAGCACAGTCTTCAAAGGTAACAAGCGTCGGATCACGCAGGATCAATCTCTTGATGATGCTCAATCACTTTGGGTTTGTAGGGGTTTGGTGTTTGGGTTTTCCTCCTTTGGATGATTTTCGCTCAAAGTCCTCGGAGGATGGGTTGCTCTCAAATGACAAGTGTCAAGTTTGTCTCGGGCAGCCAACCAGCTAGTGGTTGTGAGGCGGCTATTTATAGCCTAGGAGCAGCCGACATGATAAGACATAAATGCCCTTCAATGATATGACCGTTAGGTGGATAAGATATTTTGGGACAGGTGGCTTGCGACACGACAGCGATCGAAAATTTGAATCTCAAATTCCTCGGGGCTATCATGTTCCTCCTTGTGTAGGCAATCCGCAATGGCGAATTCCTAACTCCTCGGTCGAACAAATTCCTCGTGACGGAAGAACTTCGTCTCATCCTTTGAAGAAATTATTGGACTGTATGAGATTTCAAAGGCTTCACTCAAAGGATTGGTAGGTGTAGGATTTTGAGTTGAGCATCACATGGAAATTTTTCCTTAGTATTTCCTCGACCCCTTTAACGATGCGGTGTTTCCTATGACTCAAGAAAGAAAAGCGAAACTACGAAAACAAAAGTCTTCACGCTTCATGTTCCTCAATTGAATACCAAGTCTTCAAGGTCACACCAATTTCTTCACTTTCAAAGTCTTGAAAGTCTTGAATATCAAAGTCTTGATCGAAGAACTTCATTTTTAGAAGTCGACTTTCTCTGTAAATATCAAACTCCTCATAGACTTATAGACTGTGTACACTCACAAACACATTAGTCCCTTAACCTATAAGTCTTCAATACACCAAAATCACTAAGGGGCACTAGATGCACTTACAATCTCCCCTTTTGGTGATTGATGACAATATGTTAAGTTTTCAACGAGGATAAACATATGAAGTGTAAATCTGATATTGAGGAATTTGATTGCAAGATATAGAAGAACTCCCCACGAATATGTGCATAGTGAGAATTTGCTTTTGAGGCAATGCACATTTGAAGAGTTGAATCATGGAGATCTCCCCTATATCTTGTAATTCATACGCATTTGACATATAATATGAAGAATTTGAAATGCATGATGAAATATGGTGCTTGATGAAATTCAGCATCGTGCAATAACATTAATGAGAACAGGCATGCAAAATAACGCATCAAAAGTATCGAGCACGGTGCATCAAAAGTATCAAAGCACCATCGGGTTTAAGATTACAACTCGATCAATAAAAGTTTTAGAAGAGCGAGTGTTGTAACTTAACAAAAAATGCCCATATAATAGACCGGCTTGAAGACTAACTCAAATTTCTCCCCTTTGTCATCGAATGACCAAAGGATCGGCGAGGACTAAGCATACGAAGAATTTCAAGTTGATGAAGGGCGCCGGCGTTGTTGAGGTCGGTTGTTGTAGTAGGGCTGCCAGCGATGTCGTCAAGTCTTCATTTTCATCGGTGTCTCGTGATGAAGAATAGGAGCTAGCCACCAAGGAAGGAACTTTGACCTTCTTGTATTTCTTGGAGGAGGTGCAGACCAGTCAAATTCTTCCTTGAGACCCATTGTCGTCGGTTCTTCCGTCTTTGTAGACATTTGAAAGAACAGCCAGTGCGTTTGAAGGTTTCATGGAGGTAGTAGTGGTTTTCTTTCTTGCATTGTGTGTAGAGGTCATGTTGTGAAGAATTGAACCAAGCGGCGTTTGACCCATTTATGATTGCGATCAACCTTCTAATGAAGGCGAGGTAACTCACGATCAGTCATCACCACAGGTCTTTGTGGCTTGAGGATTTTGCTTGGTGAGGTATTTGCGGCGAGTCATGTGTGGCGAGTCATCATTGGTGGAGTAGGATGCAGCTTTGCAAAACTGTCCATCAATGGGCGAAGTGCCTTCATCGATCACAGCAGTTTCCTTGCCCTTGTCATCGGTGAGGTAAATGTCCGTTTGAGGACTTCAATCGAGGGCAAGTAGCTGCGATGGTTTAGATATCGACCTTGTAATTGAGTGAAGACCTTGTCTGATGAATCTCATTATCCAAAGGCGCATAAGGCTTCAGCTCAAATGGTGACATAGCAATGTTTGCGAGTCCTCATGAAGAAATCATGGAAGTTGGCCGGGAGCAGCCATGAATGATATTGAAAAGCATATTCTTCATGATGCCAGCGACTTCTTCATCATTTGAGTCGTGGCCTTTGATAGGACTCATTGTCTTCGTCGAATCGATAGACAGTCAGAGGCACATACAATAATTCCTTGACGAGGAATTTGGTTCTTAGGGCCTGCCCTTGCTTCAAAGGCTTCATCGGCACTTGCATATAGTGATTTGAAAGCTCAGGTTCATTGTAGATACAACGAGCACCATCAAGGGAGGGCTGAGTGGTAGAACACGAAGCAATTCGATTCTTTGGTGCCTTGTAGTGAGTATTTTCAGACATCGATCTAACACCCATGAGTTCACGTCTTGAGCGTCTCCGGTGATGTGCAGCGTTGCATAGAATTGAAGAATGAGTTCTTCATTCCAATCCACAGATGTCGGTGCAGAAATTCAGCAATCTGCATCGTGAAGAACACTAAGGACTGGCTCGAAGCTGGCGGAGATTCCATGTCCACATGAGGAATATGTGCATGATCGAAGACTTTGTCTTTGTTGAATAACGAGAGGAATAGAAGTTGGCTTGACTAGCAGTCGAAGCGCCTCTTCCTTATCGCGGCGAGTCATATGGGTTGTAGTCGATGAAGAATACATGCTCATGAAGAAATCTTCAGCCTTGAACTTTTGCTTTGTTGAGAATGGATTCTTTGGCTTTGGCGGTGGAGTGTCGATGAGTTGCATCACGACCTCGGGAATCACAATCTCAGGTTCTTGGTGAGGATTTTCGGTTCCTCTTCATATGCGATCTGCGTGTTCATAGGATCGGCGGCGGGTTCTTCGGCACTAGTGGCTGGAATTTCTTCATGCGGATGAGTGGGATGAGTTTCTTGAGCCCATTTGAACTGTTGGTGCGAGGGGTGAGGAATTTGTTGGATTGGGGTGAAGAGTGGAGAATTGGGATCTTGACTTTCCCAAAGTCATCGTTCATCACTGGCGTTGTGCTTCCAATATCCACATCTTCTTCAATTTCCTCAACACCGGCCTCTTCAGCTGTGAACTAAGGCATAGGCGAGGAAATGATTGGGGTTGAAGGGATTGCTTCCACTTCAATTTCTTCATCAATCTGCTTTGTGAAGCAGCGAGAATGATTTTCTTCATCGGATCCGCTTGGGATCTCATAATCTTCATCAAAGGAACAAGGTCCTTTGATGGAATTGAGAAGTGGAACAACATCAATAGGATTTTCAAAGGAGATGGTCATTGGCTTCATTTTCTTAGCATCAGAAGAATTTGGCGCGGTGATGCTTTCCGTTTCTTCTTTGCAGCTCATTCGCAGCCTTGGTCTTCTTCATCGAGGAGATGGAAGAATTGGAGTTGGTGTTGGCGCGGGGAGGGCTGAGGAATCTGGTTGATTTTCCTCAGCGCAAGCGATCTGATTGCCTGACTTATTCGATTTCTTGAGCGCACCACTAGTGGATGCCACAGCAATTTCTTCGGTGGTGGAATGGGATCATCAGCCCTAGAACTAGCATTGTCTTGACAGCCTAAACTTCATCGGTGATGTTGGCATGTTCTTGATCTGCTGGTGAGGCTCGGCTGAGGATTTCTTATTGCGTTGGGGCAGCAACATTGGTGAATTTCTTCGTCGGGTTGTGAATCTGACTTTGGCTCCTTGCCAATCAGCATAATAAGTCAAATTTGTCTTTGAGGGCTTTGATGTCATTTGCATCTTGATAAGTTCTTGGTTGTCATCTTGACAACGTTTTCTTCAGGAGTTTCTCCTTTACGTCTGCGATTTCTTGATCTCTCTGGCCGTATCAAATTTCCATTTCTCCTCTTGGATGAAATGAGTCGACATGTGACTTTGGCGGATGTCAACTTAAGTCGAGGCATAGGAGTGTTTGGGTCCTTGTGCGAGAGATCAATGTAGTCTAGGATCGCTCTTGGATCCAACAGCGATAGCAGGTGTGCCTTTGGCTCTATGACCCTTTCTTGGCGGTCTCGATGATTTCCATAAGTTCATCATCATCAGCCTCATCATCTTGGTGGCTCTTGGAAGCGAACTGTTTCTTCTTGGGACTTGGCGAGGACCTCGTCCATTGTTGCCTTAGTCTTGATGAGTCGGGCGGATGAAGAATTTAGTGCGGTGAGGAACTTCTTTGAAACACTAGAGGCAATGGAGATGTCTGCAGTCCTTTGTACGTGGCGGATGCACAGTCTTGAGGACTTTGTTGGCTAGCTTGAGGACTTTGTAGGAGCAGGTGAGGACTTGGGAGGGCGAGGGCAGCATGAGGAATTGGCCGTGAGGGCACGGTGAGAACAGCGTGAGGGCCTTTGTTGGTGAAACACTTGGCTTGTGTCGGGCTTCTTTGCCATAGATTTTCTTGGCTTGCGAGAGGCCTTAGTGGCAGCAGCAATAGCGAGTCCTCATTGAATTTCCTCCTTGCCTCGTTGGCTTGTCTTGCCAATTTGGCTTGGCGCTTGGCCCATTCTTGGAAAGTCCTCCTGCAGCTTGATCTTTGGTGGGGTCGACTTCTTGACTAGGTGCCAATGGAGCTCTTGGGCATGGAGGATTGAGGCGAATTTCTTCATGTACTTTGGAGTTACATATCTGTACTCTCTCCATTCCTTGCCCATCTCCTTTCAATCCTTTGAATCGCACCTTGCGCTGATTTTTGTTTTCTTTGCGAACTTCGGCTTCATCAGTGTGCAATAATCAACATATATTTCCTCGGGGATCTCAAGCAGTCATGACCTCGGGCCTCTTTCCTCCTTTACGTGGCTTCTTTCATACGCCATATTCTTGGTGAGGAATTTGAACAATCGAATTCTCTGAAGAAGTATGCAACTTTTCTTCGAGAGCAGCTGCAAATGAGTTAAGTTGATGAGAACCTAGTGATTCAGCGGCGGACATGAGTACACTGTGAGCAGTATAGTTGCGAGGAATTTGGAGAGGTCATATCGTTCTCGAAGGTTTTCAAAAGAACTAGTTTGAGGAATTTGACAGATGAGCCTTGAAGAATTTCACTAAGCGATCTTTGTCTTAGGTTCGAGTTGTATAGATCGAGGATCCACACAATTGAGGAATCTTGAAGAAAATCATTGCTTAGAAAGCGAATCAAGAGCATATTTTGTTTGAGGTGTTCATATGTGTGAAGATTTGAAGAATAAACACCTTTGAAGATTTTCAGGAAGGTTTGAGAATCAAAGCGAGTAATAAAAGTAACTTTTAATTACGAAGTGAAGAACACGACGAGGCGAGAAGTGTAGATTAGAAGTTCATCAGTTCAGATCTTCCACCCTAACTTCGGCGGAGGAAGACAGCTACGGTGGCGGAGTGAAGATTTCATGATCGGTGATGATGTCGTCGTGACGAGTCGAGCGATGAAGCTCTTCCTCACCGGCTGACGATGGAGTAGCGGCGCTAGGGTTTGAAGCTCGAGAGAGAGGCGGTCGGCGGAGTAAAGGAAGTGAGGAAGGGGAGAGGGGTATATATAGCCACGGTGAAAAACTGTTAGCCAAAGATTTGGGACGAGCGTGCCTGACCCTTCTCATTAAGCGACATGTGTCACCACGTCTTGAAAAGTGGAGATCGTGTTAGATCGTGGGTGAATAGATAAATCCATCATGGGATGCGGAGCGGTTTGGCGGCAAAATCGAAAGTTTGGATAAGATCAGTTTTAAAGTTCCGTTCGCAATTTCTTGGTGACAAGGACACGGTGAAGATTTTGAGCGAGTTTCAAATAGAATGCACATGAAGAATTTGTGAATAGATTGGGTTGAGTATAGCATAGAGGGGAGGGTCGATCACATTCACTTAGCGAGAAAAAGCGACTTGAAGAAATAGCCATAAGTGAATCTTGTAGAGGACATAAACCCATATATATATATATAGCTAATGAAGAAAAGCAGCGGAAATAGTGAAGATTTTGGAAAGTTGAAGAATTTGAAAAACTGAAGAATTTCAAAAACTGAGGAAAACTCAAATTGAAGATTTTCAACTTTGGTGGTGGCGTGACCCACCGTATAAGAATGATGATTTCAGACACCACGTACAATTGTCGTAGGGTTCTGAGAATCAAATTCTTCATTAATTTCTTCACACTTAGAGTGTTATTCTTCATTGATTGAAGAAAAACGTTTCTTCATGTGTTGCACATCTAAGTCATCAATTTTGCATAAGTGTCGGGATGTGTGTCCTTTTCAAAGAACATTGAAGATTCTAAGATATTTAGCTCACACGCAACTTGCTAAATCTCTTCTCATCCAAGGGCTTAGTGAAGATATCGGCTAGCTGTTCTTGATCTTCACATGCTCGATGGAGATGTAAGCCCTTCAACACATGATCACGAAGAAAATGATGGCGAATTTGAATGTGCTTTGTCTTGAGTGCTGAAGCTGGGTTGTGAGCAATCTTGATGGCACTCTCATTGTCACGATGAGAGGCACATTCTTCACGTTGATGCCGTAGTCCTTGAGAGTTTGCTTCATCCACAGCAATTGAGCACAACAAGAGCCAGCAGCAATGTATTCAGCTTCCGTAGTGAACGGTGATACACAATTCTGTTTCTTGAGGACCAACGGACCAAAGATCGTCAGAAATGACAAGTACCGGATGTTGACTTGCGGTCCACGATCACCAGCATAGTCAGTCGAGAATATCAATGAGATCAAAAGTAGAGCCCTTGGGGTACCATAATCCTAGTGTTGGTGTGTGAGCTAGATATCGAAGAATATGCTTCTGACCTTATGGTGTGATTCCTTGGTGTAGCTTGAAATCGGGCACACATGCAAACACTAAGCATTATATCTGGCCTAGATGCACATAAGTACAATAGAGAACCAATCATGGGCGGTATACCTTGTGATCAAAGTCAATACCATTTTCATCGATTGCATAGATGGCCATTTGTGGGCATAGGAATTTTGACACCTTTGCAATCTTGCATGCGAATTTCTTGAGGACATCTTTGAGGTATTTCTCTGAGATATGAATATGCCATTGTGTTGTTGATGAATTTGAAGACCTAAGAAGAATTTCAACTCTCCATCATAGACATTTGATATTCTTCACTCATCATATAGGCAAATTCATCACTATAACGTTGGTCGATACAACCAAAGATAATATCATCAACATATATTTGGCACACAAACAGTTCACCATCATATGATTTAGTAAAGAGAGTAGGGTCGAGTGAACCGGGTGTGAAGCCATTCTTCACGAAGAATTCCTTCAATGTATCATACCACGCCGTGGGAACTTGTTTGAGACCATAGAGGGCCTTGTTGAGTCTGAAGACTTTGTCGAGGATTCTTTGGATCTTCAAAACAGGGGTTGAGCAACATATACTTCTTCCTCAAGCTTACCATTGAGGAATGCACTTTTCACATCCATTTGATATAAAGTGATATTGTGATGGTTAGCATAAGCAAGTAATATCTGAATAGACTCAAGTCTAGCAACAGGTGCAAAAGTTTCATCGAAATCAATTCCTTCAACTGTGTGTAGCCTTGAGCTACAAGTCGTGCCTTATTCCTCACCACAAGGCCATTTTCATCTTGCTTGTTGCGGTAGATCCACTTTGTGCCAATGATATTATGCTTGCGAGGATCTGGACGTTTGACCGGTTCCCGGACATTGTTGAGCTCGAACTGATGTAATTCTTCTTGCATGGCCTGAATCCCTCGGGCTCGAAATGCTTCATCTACCTTAGTGGGCTCTGTGATAGAGACAAAAGCATAGTGCCCACAAAAGTTAGATAAATGTGAAGCTTTTGGCGTGTGAGAGGACTGGCGCTTCAATGTCATCGATGATCTTGTCAACTTGCACTTCTTTTGCAGCGAGGATGAGCTGGTTGTCGTCGAGGAATTTGATCATTTTCCTCGGCACCATTGTCTTGACATTATCTTGGTGCATCATTTCGGCGTTCTTGGCGTCTGAGGAATGAATTCTTGTGATTCTTGATAGGAATGACATCCTCGGTTGCCTTGAACTTGATAGATTCCTCGGTGCTGGTTCATCTAACACGAAGGTAGGTGCTCTCTTTGCGAGCCATTAGTTTCATCGAACCGCACATCTCTGATATCAACAATCTTGTGAAAGCGATGTTGAAGACTACTGTAGGTGTCTGAGTCCTTCCGTAACCAAGCATAAAACCTTCATGTGCTTTCGGTGCAAATTTAGAATTGTGATGAGGATCTCTAATCCAGCATTTAGCACGAAGACTTTGAAATAACTCACATTGGGTTTCTTGTCGTTGAGGAGTTCATAGGCAGTCTTCTTGAAGAATTTGTGAAGATATACTCTGTTGATGATGTGTACAGCGGTATCAATTGCATCAATCCAAAAGCGACTAGGCGTTTTGTATTCATCAAGCATAGTCGAGCCATCTCAACAAGAGTTACATTCTTGCGCTCCACGGCGCCATTTCTTTGAGGAGTATAGGGGCAGATAACTCATGAGTAATACCAAGTTCATCAAGATAGGCATCAAGACCGAATTCTTGAACTCAGTTCCATTGTCACTCTGATGTGTGCGATCTTCACACCAAAGTTAGTTGAAGCCCTCGAGGAAAATCGTTTGAAGACTTCACGCACTTCATTTTGTAAGTAACAATGTGTACCCATGTGTGTGAGTAATCATCAACAATAACAAAGCCATATAGAGATGCATCATTAGTATTGCTGAGTAATGATTAGGACCAAAGAGGTCCATGTGAAGCAATTCGAAGGGACGAGTAGTGGTCATGATAGTCTTATTTGGATGCTTGGCCTTGGTCATTTTCCAGCTTCACAGGCTCCACACAAGTGATCCTTGAGAATTTGACATTCTCAATGCCAATGACATGCTTCTTCTTTGCAAGCGTGTGCAAATTCCTCATGCTGCGTGACCAAGTCGCCGATGCCATAGCCAATATACGAAGCTTTTGCAAGTAGACACACGGCTGGTTGTGGTCTGTAGAGAAATCAACAATATACAAGTCTCCTCTCCTAAAGCCTTGAAGACTTTGGAATTGTCAAACTTCCATAATCACAACACAGCGATACTTGCCAAGATAACAACCATATCAAGATCACAAAGCATTGAGGCTGACATGAGGTTGTATCCTAAGGACTCAACAAGCATGACTTTGTCCATGTGTATGTCCTTAGAGATCATAACCTTACCAAGACCAATACGACTTTTGCCTTTGTCGCAAAGATGATATGCTTGAGATGTGGCGGTGATAAGGGAGCATCCATCAATAGATTCTTGTCACCGGTCATGTGATTTGTACATCCACTATCGAGAACCCACTCGGTGGCTTTGGGTTGATCATCCTGCGGATGAATTAGTGCAACTTACGATCTCATATACTTCATCGGTGAAGAATATGATATCAAGTTCATCAGATGAATTTCATCGAGCGATATAATGAGATAAGCGGTATGAGGGCGTGTGAAATGAAAGTTCATTTCATCATGATTAACTGCGTCCTTTCAAGCATTTTATCGGGCCCCGACAAATTCTTGAGGCGTTTAAAGCACGTCGGAGACTGACCCTATAGAAGAGATTAGTTCTTTTCTTCACCACCCACATCGAAGGGGTGGCAAAGAGTTCATCACTCTGCGAGCACCATATGAGAATGGTGGCATAGAGGCCAATCCATTTCGTTTCACATAAGAGGGTTAGGGTAAGCATATGAATAAGCGAGAGAAATTCTTGAGGACTTATGAACATATTGGTTTGAAGAATAATGCACATATTCATAGCCCTTAGCTCTACCTGCGAAAGCGAGTTGTTATACGATGATAATCATATGAGGACTTTGATCCTTTTGAGAATTTGATCCACGTGAGAATTTGGTCCGTATGAGGACTTGGATCCATATGAAGAATTTGGTCCATATGAAGAGTTTGATCTGGGGTTCCTATTCTTCACGGTGGTGTCATGAGGACATTCACTGAAGACTTTCAAGGCACTTCTTGGGAACCCAGATTTTCTTCATAGGGAACCGTTCCTGCGATTAGTGCCAACATATCTAGCAAATACTTCACCATTCTGATTTTTGAACAGTTTATAGTTGGAGTCAAATGACTCATCGGAAGAATGAGGAGATTACATGTAAAGCCAGATAAGTTAGATGGATCAAGCTGGAGGTCCCTTTGCAGCAACCCATGAGGTTTTGGGATCTTGCTCGGGCTTCAATATGTTCCATCGGCATTGAGTTTCCTCTCAAAGGCAATACCCTCTTTCCTAGGGTTCTGTTGAGGATCTGCTTTTAAGCACATCACAAAGTCGATGCCCTTTGAGGCTTTTGTACATACTGTCATGTACAATTCCTTCAACCCTGCATCGTCGGTGATACTAGCAATGTCCTCGGATGAGGAATTAGTGATAGAGAGGCAGGTGAAGAATTTGTAACAGTTGAAGCATTTGAACATTGGTGAAGAATTAGCGATTCACGTTCAATGCACTTTAAGCATGGAGGAACAAATTCTTCACGAGAAGCGCTGATTTGTTGAGCAAGTAATGAATCGCGCTCCTACGAAGATCTTCATAACTCACTCTTAGCTTCTCAAGATCTTGCTTTCTTTGAAGAAATTCATAAGAAAGTTTCTCATGATCGAGACAAGAGAGTGTTATGATGACCTTGAAGGCTGTCAAACCTAGGTGAAGTCTCTGAAGATTTTCGATCGGGGCTTTAGTGCGATCCATTTCTTCACCTAACATATCATCACTCTTATCTAGCATGTTTTGAACCTTTTCAAAAGCCCTTTGTTGTTTCTGACAATCTTAGCAAGTTTTGAGTAGCTGGGCTTTAGATCTTCATCAATTCATTTTCACTAGATTCGGAGGAGGTATATTTGAGTACCTTGGCACCCTTTGCCATGAAGCAATAGGTGGGGCGTAGTCATCACTATCTTCATCGACTTTGTTGGTGAGGTCATTTTCTTGAGTTGAAGATGGACATATGCCAAGGATGGCTTATCATGGAGGCGAGTAGAGCCTCGCTTTCTGCCAGAGAAGCGGGATGAAGACATGCCCAGCCATGAATCTTACCCTTCTTGGGGCTCTCAGGAGATAAGACCCCTCTTGCTGATTCTGCTGGGGTCTCCGCATGATCACTATGGCAAAGTGGGTACAAGAGGCTCCTTGAGCTGTTCGGGGTGAGCAAGGAGAAGGGCACGGCTTGCTCTTCTCTCCCTCTATGTGTGTGTCTAAAACTACTAGCTTCCAACCCTTTGCAAGGGTGCCCGGGGGGGTTTATAGGCCTACCCCAGGAGGTACTAGCAATAATCGGCTGGGTGTGGGTCCAAGCTGTCGGTCTCTAAAGTGGCCGTCTTCTCTGGAAGACTCTTGGGGCCCGCCGACTAGTGGGCCCCAGCAGCGGCCCAGACATGGGGCCGACAGCCCTTGTCACCCAGCGTCTTGGTCTTGCCGACTGCAGATTCATGTGGCCGTGCTTCTAATGTGTGAGCTTGGTCATGGGGTTATGGCAACAATGCCGCCCGCTGGCGGCGATGCTGTGCCATTCACATCTTCCAGTTAATGGCGTGGAACCAGCGGGAGGGCGGCCGAATCCGGAGGCCGACTCCAGCAGGTCCGTCTTTGGGCGCTCGCCGTCTTGAGTACTCCCGCCCGAGCAGGTGAATCCCGCCGTCTTGGTACTCCGCCGTGCGGCCGGTAGTCCCGCCGTCTTCCGAATTCGTCTGGGCGAGCCATCGTGAGCACGAGAATCTGCCTGGCGTTGATCTCGAGGGCTGGCGTGGCAGCAGTCTCTACTTGCGGGACGGAGATCTCCGTCGATCTGGCGCCCGATGTAGCCACCTGCCCTTTATGGGCAGGGTAAGGAGTGAACAAAAGCGACCTTACCCCATCCGCTCGTAGTCTCGGTAGCGAGGTGGTGGGGAGTGTTGCCGACTCCACATGGCCGGCCTCGTTGGAGGTCGCCCGGCTTGGAGTCGGCTTGTCTGAGGCCGCCGTCCTAAAATCGGCTCATCTTGAGGCCGCCTCGGGACTCGGCCCGGAGGGGTGATCGGCGACTTCTGTTCTTGAGCTCTCTGGCGACTCTTTGTCTTGGGGTCTTGAGGCGCAGCCTGCTTTGGAATGTTTGAAAGGTTCATGGGCTCGGGTTCGCCTACCCGTAGTCCATAACTCAAACGATGATCCACTGAAGCTAGGGGCGGAGGGCAGCCCATCGAGGAGCCTCGGCGGCTTCATCCCTTTGATGGAAGAATCTGGACTCGGCCGCCGTCTCCACAGGTCGGCTGCGAGAGGCCGTCTTGCTCTTCAAAGGTTTGAAGGTCATAGCGGGATCGGGCGGCGTGCTGATAAGCTTCCGGCAGCCGCCCGCCGTGGGCCCATCGCCGCTTGACGCCCGCGGCGAGGCAGATCTGTCGGCCCACGCCGCGTGACAAGGCCAGGCCCGTCGGCGAGGCCCGCCACTACGTGCCACGGCGCGCGGCAGATCCGCTGCTTGATGGTGCGGCGGTTGGGCTCCCCACGCGTTCTGCGGCGATAACGTCGTGGAGTTGCATCGTGGGGGCATGGGGGCGTGGGCGCGGTTAATCCCGCCCGCCACCTCGGCCGCAGCCTAAGCGCCTATAAGTAGGCGGGGAGGAGAGGCGGCGGCCGCGCGCGCTCTCTCATCCCGCTCCTGCCCGTCTTCTTCCTCGCTCCACGGCGCCGAGCCTCGTTTCTTCCTGCGCGCGGAGATGAGCTCTTCATCCGCCGCGCGCCTCCCATGGCGCTCACGGCGTGTGGGGCAGCTCCATTATCAACGGCGACATAATCGAGTTCGCCGTCGAACGCGCCGCATCCGGCAGCCACCTAGTGCAGGCCCGCGCCCGCCGGAAAGCGAAATCACGCCGCCGCCCGGAGGAGGCGGCGGGTGATCTTCCTTCGCACCTCATGCAGGCTGGGGCTGCGGTGGCGGCTTCTTCCGCTCGTTCTTGGAGTTCTTGAACTCGGCCGCCGCACCTTACCCCCAACATGGTGGTGCTCTGGGCATATCGCATCCTTATCACGAAGGTTTTCTCGAGTTCTCCCCACCATCGAGCTGTGGAAATTCTTCCATGGCTTCGGGACTCCACGTCGCTCGCGTGCGGCTCTGTGCGGCACGTTCGCCATCAAGAAGGAGGCGGTGCGAGAATCCTTTCCTGCCATCCCCCTCATCAAGTCGGTGAAGATGTGGCGGCGCTTTCGTACTCTCGTCAAAACGTCGCCCCCGGCCGCTAGGTCAACTTCCGCCCTCGTGGGCGGCGAGCCTGAGCGACCCACCGGCTGGTCCCTCGAGGGCGGGGCCCTGACCCTTGCGAGCACCGCGCCCGTCGCGCAACTCAGCGTAATGATCTGATCGGAGGAGGCTGGTGGGGCAGACTTGCTGGCCGCCTTCATGGCGCGCGAGTTCTCCCTCTTGAGGCCGACCTCGCCGATCTGCGGATGGCGGCCTTGGACTGACCGGGCTGTGCTCCAGAGACATGCCTTGCGGAGGTGGTGGACACAGTGAACTTCTTGGCGAACTGCGACCTCACGGAGGAATGGCATTTGGCAAGGAGCCATACTCGCGCCAATCCCATGAGATGGTAAGTTGTCTCTTGCTTCTCTGTCTCCTTCCTTAGCGGATCCGGCTCTTACTCCTTTGTCTTATCGACTCGAGAATCCTCTCATGCCGCCCTCGACCGGCGCCAGCGAAACGGCTCGATGACTTCGTCCCACTGGGCGGAGTAGCGCCGGCGACCCGACTTGGGCGTGGCGGCGATGGGCGGCAGCCAGGAGGGGGAGGGCCGGCGATTTCAGGCCTCGGCCACCTTCGCAGGTTGGCCCGATGATGAAATCGCCCCGTCGCCAATGAGCCGGCCATCGGTATGACTCCTCCTCCGCCTGTAGGGGGCGGTGGTGCTTGGCGCCGGGCGGGCAGGTCAATAGCGGCCAGGCCAAGAAGAATCGAGGGGGGACCGCCGTGACTCATGTGAAGAAGCGGTCGCATGAAGGCTAACGCTTCCGCAGGAGGTGAAGAAACCACCGCTGGTCTCAGCGTAAGTATCTTTTTATTCTGTCTTGTTTTCTTCTGGTCCGTCTTGCCGAGTCTTCTCATGTCCTTTTTTCTCATCGGGGCTCCCTCACTTTGGAGAGTGTCGCCCGCCGCCTCCGTCGTGGGGTCGGCGGAGGCGTCCGCCAGCGGTCGGCGGGTTGACCCTGCGGCCGGCCTCCGGGAGGCATGAGGCGGAATCTGCGGAGAAGCCCACAGCGAGGCGGCCGGCCCGTCGAGAAGGCGGTGGCGAGAGGCGGTCGAAGCCGCTTTGCAGCAAAAAAGGCAAGTCGAGGAGGCAGCGCCTTGATCGGCGCTGCTCGTCCTCCGCTGAGCTCAAGCGCCACCCGTCGGAGTTCACGGGCGGTCGGAGGAGTTGGTGGTGAGGTCCCCATCGCGGGGAGGGAAAGCGGCGAGGCCTCTTCGGCCTTGCAGCCGCACCACCTCCGCCGCCTCCGCCCTTGATCACAGTCGCCTGAGACAAATAGCGGCGGACCCACCCGTGCCGCCGGCCATAATGGCCGTGGCGCAACTGCTTCTTCAAGTCCCTCGCCCGGTAGCAGCACCGTCTTGAGAAAAGCGGACTCGGCGCGCGCCCCTTAGAGGCTGGCGCCGCTTTCGGCCATCCCGGCCTTCAAGCGACAAGCGCCCGCACCCGTTAGGTGGGTGCGAGGCTGCACGAACCTCTTGAACACCAGCGCTCCTGGGCGTCAAGCGAAGCTGCGGGCGAAAGCGCCGCCCTCGAGAACCTTTCAAAGCGCTGGCGTCACGATCCGCCGTGCTTGGTATGTTTCATTCGAATTTTCTCTTGATCTTCCACAGGCAGAAACGCGGTGCCTGCCAGGTGTAATCCCAGTTTGGTTGGCTCTTTGGCGGTGCGGCCGGAACTATTGCTGCTTCAAGTTTTATTTTTGTGCAGAATCCTTCATACTGGGGAATATCACAACCTCGCGCTACCGCCTTCAGCACGCCGCGTTGAAGAACTGAACAAGCGGGCTGCTGACTGGCGAGGAGAGGTGAGTTTTCTTCTTCGTGAGGTAGCGCTTGCTTTCCAGCTGTAATCCCGAGATTTGGGTCATTGCTGCGCGATCGGGCGGATCTTCTGGCGACCTTCTTAGCGGACTTCGCATCCTTCTTATTTTATTCTTGAGTCAACGCCGCTCTGTGGGGGCATCTGGAGTGCGGCCGAGACCGCCTTGCGCCAAAGAGGAGGAGTCTGGCAAGCTCGCCCATGAGCGCGACCTGCTGGCTCTCGCGGTGGCGGGCAGAGGAGCTGCTCAAGCTGGCGGGCTGGCGGAGAAAGAAAGAGGCCGCCCTCTGGCGATTCGAGAAGCGGCGCTCCGCTGGACCGACGAGGAAGCCTGGTGACCTCCGGCTTCCATGAAATCGAAGATATCGTCGATGGTATGTTTGCTCTACTTTCTCTTTTGGGTTGCCGACTATAGGTTAAGCCGGCTCTGTTTTCTAACTTGCTTTTCTTCTTCTTCTTGGCAGACTTCTTCCTGGTCATCTGTGAGCCCAATCAGGCCATCGAGGCGAGCCAGCCTTGGGGCGGGTGGCGCCAGATGCAGCGCCCCGGACCCTTGACGAGCAGCTCCACGATCATTGAGGCTCGTCTGCGGCGGCTTTATCGAATCAGCGCGCCGTCTTTAGCGTCAAGAGGCCCAGGCGATTGCTGCCTGTGGCGGAACATGCAGTTCTGCGCCTCCCCCGGACCGCCCGGTGGCTAGAGGTCGCGGCTGGGCGTCTTGAGCTTGGAAGGGCTCCACGGCTCGGGCTGGAGCTTCAGCAAAGCCACAGAGTTAAATCAAGCGTGGTATCGAGGCTCGACACAGACCGGCTGGCAGCGTTCGGTCGAAGCCGGCGGGCTACTGGAGCGCGGGCGCCCTCGTCGAGCATCTGCGGCGATCGCCGACTACGGACACCAATGTCTTCATCTGGCGGGCTGAAAGGCGGTGAGGCTTACCGCGGAGTGGTTGAGATGAATCCGGACTCTGGCGAGGACTCGTGAGTGATCGACTCCGGCACGAGATGAAGACAAAGGCGGAGGGCGGAGGCGGCATGGGCGTCAGGAAAGGCGGAGGCGGGCGGCCAGCCTCGGCTCGCCGCGCCTCCAGCGAACCACGCCCATCCCAGGCCAGCCGCTGCGAGCGATCAAAGCCGAGGCCCTTGACCAGCCATACAGGCGCCCCAGCTTCCGCCGCCTCCGGCCTTCCAACCCCATCCGCTGCTTCTTAGGCGCTGCCTTGGCTTTATTTTATCTGTTTGTTAGTCTTTCGAAGAACTTTGTTAGTCGCACAATTCCATCCAGGGGTGTGATGCGAAACTACGATCGAAGATCCGGCCAAGAGCCTAAGTTTGTGTAAATATTATTCGATTTCATGTTTCCTTGCTTATTGCTCTCGTGGCTTTTCCTTTGCCGCCTTCCCTAGATGCTGCCTTGTCGAGTGAGACAACAGCTCGTGGATTGCCGTCTAGGTCAAGTCTTGGCTACTTTGGGAAGGCAAGTATAACCATTTGAGTCGCTTAAGCAAGTTGGGTGAAAACGGCAAGCCCGGCCTCTTAAAAGTCGGTTTCACAAAGCGGGTGGGAGCCGACTTAAACTATGTTTATGCTTTGGGTCCTTAGCCATTTTTTAGTGTGGCGCCCGCTCTACCTTACTCCACCTTGTAAGCGATCGCTCTGCGAGCTCTGACCTGACGAGGGAGATGGCTTAGGCACCTGCGCTACTTATCGACTTGGGAAGAACTTCATAGCTCAAAGGCGGCGAGTCCCGGGCGACTTATCGCGCCCGTGCCAAACAACATAATCAAGGGTAACATACTCAAGGCATAATTCTTATCATCTGAGATAACAAAGAGGGCAATCCCAGAGCTCATCTCGGTGGGCGGAGTCTTAGTATTTCAAACACAAAAGGGTAGCGTGGTACATCTTGCATCAAGCTGTAAAATCTTGAGATTTGCATTCCATAACCGCTCCGTTTCTTTGCGGAGTCGTCCCTCTTGCGTGCTTTCGGGGCTTCGGCGTCGTCAGGTAGTAAGTCGTTGCCCAGCACTTTCTTGATGATGAGCGGTCCTTCCCAAAGCGGCAAACAGCTTGTCTTTGGCGGCTGTTATTTGGATCAGCGGAGCACAAGGTAGCCCTCTAGGAAAGATCTTGGCTTGACCTTCTTGTTGTAATGTGGCGCGAGACTCTGTTTGGTAGATCTTTGGACGGTGAGTGCGGCGATCGGCCCTCTTCAGCAGATTAGCGCCGTCTTGTCGTGCTTCTTACGCTTCCTCCTCGATGTACATGGTGACTCGCGAAGTCGAACTCTATATCCGTTGGGATGGCGGCTTGGCACCGTGAAGCGAGGAAGAAGGTGTGAAGCAGTTGACTTGTTTGCGATCGTCTGCGAGACTCGGAGGGCGGTGGCAACTCCTCAAGCCAGCAAGCCCGGCGAGCGCTCCGGTGGTTCGACGAGGCGAGGCTTGATGCCGGACAAGATGAGGCCGTTCACTCGCTCCACGGCCGTTTGGCTGCGGATGGGCAGCGGGCGCTAAGTCGATCGGATGCCTGCGTTGCGTAAAGCGGGCGAGTGCCCTTGGCGAAATTTGTGCGTTGCCGGTGATGATGTTGTGTGATGCGCGTGCGAGTCGTGATGTCGGCGATGAAAGTCCTGCCGTTGGACCATTCAACTTCTTGATGGGTTTTGCTTCTATCCACTTGGTGAACTTGTCCACGCGACAAGTAGGTGAGTTAAGCCACCTCGTGCCGTCTTGAATAGTCCCACCATGTCGGGCCCCGAACAGACAAAGGGCAGGCGATGGGGATAGTCTTGGCGAAGCGGTGAAGCGGCTTGGGCGGAACACAGCACCTGCATTTTGAACTAATTCCTTGGCCTCTTCTAGGGGGTCGGCGAAGAAACCGTGTCGGAAGGCTTTGGCGGCAGAGTGCTCTGGAGGCTGCATGATGGCCCTTTTCATACGATGGATGTCTTGAGGTTGCTTGGCCTTGCTACGATTCGATGCAAGCTAGTAGACATCGGTGGCGCTGCGCTGACCAGCTCTCTGTTGACTATAGTGTAGGCTGCCGCTCGGCGTTGCACTTGCCGAGCCAAGGTTTCATCAGTTAGTAGCTCTCCGCTTACCAAAAACTTCAAGATGGGCTGGGCCATGAGGTCTTACTATTTCTTGACATCGATCTGCTACTTGGGCCAGTAATTTGGGCTGGGAGGCGGCGGGTTAGTCTGCAGCAGCTTCTGAGTTGAAGAAGTCCCGGGCGATTAGCGCGCGATCCCGGGCTGAAATCTTGGAGTCTTTGCAAAAGTCGCCCCGATCCGGGCGGGTTCGAAGTCCGGGCAACCGACTGCAGCGTTCTTGAAGGCGTCTTCAAGGATTCTTGTGCCGTCTGCCGAGGCTCTGGTCGGATCTGCCTTCTTCGAGAGGCGGCGAAAATGGAGTCGACTCTGGTGGCGGTTTGTGGATGAAGCGCGAAGAGGCGGCCGGATGGTATTGTCTGTCGGGTGGGCCGATTCTTGCGGGGCATCTGCTTGGTCGTTGTCGTTCCTTGGTACATGGAGAATTCGCATCCTCAAAATATCCACTCAGGCTGCTGTGCGAAGCGGTAGCTCGCCATATTTGCATCTTTGGCGTCGATCGCGGATATTGCGGGACCACCAAGTCGAATCGCCATAGCATAGGATCCGTGAATGCGAAACTCTTTAACAATTGGAGCCGTGGATGGCGCCTCGTGTTCGGTGGCGTTGTTGGAAGCGGCGAAATGGATCTGCGATCGCGTGCCAGGCTTGTCGCTTTTAGGGAAGTGAGGACCACGCCGGCTCCCAAGCGGTCGCATCTTGGAGCCATCAAAGTGCATCCGCCAATGGGTGGAGTCGGTGGTGGCGGATACTAGGTCTCGGCCCAATCGGCGAGGAAGTCGGCGATGCTTGTGACTTGATGGCGGTGCGGGGCTGGTAAAAGATGGTGTAGGGGCCAACTCTATGGCCCATTTGGCCCTCGACTGAAGCATCTCGGCTTCCGATGATCTCTGCTAGTGGGGCTGTGCAAACCATGGTGATTGGATGCTCTTGAAAGTAAGGCTTCAACTTCTAGGCGGCAAAGTGCGCGCCGTAACACATCTTCTGGTAGTGGGGTAGTTACGCTTGGAGTCGGCGATTACCTCGCTCGAATGTCTACCTGGTCTCACGGACAAGTGGCGCCTTGCCTTCCTCCTAGCGTTCAACCACAATAATTGTCTTGACTACCCTGGTGGCGGCAATATCTGAGGAGCATGGGCTCCTTTGGGTCGAAGCCGCCTGACCTTTGGGGAGTAGTCGACATTCTCTTCAAGCGGAGAAAAGCCGTCGCCTTGGAGTTCCATTCGAAGAAGGTGGTCTTCTTCATAAGCTGAGTGCGGAGGAGAGCTTTCTCCTTGACCGATTGATGAATCGGTGATAGATCTCAACGGCGGTGAACTTCGCACATCTAGCGGTCGGTGAGGGTACTTCCATCCTCTCGATCGCCTTGATCTTCATGGGGTTGCACTCTATGCAGCGTTCGGATACCGGGAAGCCAAGGGCTGGCGGCTGGTACTCGAAGGCGCATTTCTCAGGTTGAGCTTGATGCGGAATCGGCGCAGGTTTTCAAAGGTCTCTTTGAGGTCTTCCAACAGCGTTCCTCGCTTCTCCGTCTTCACCACCCCGTCGTCCACGTAAGCGTGGGCGTTTATAAGCTGCTTGAGGAGGCATACGCGTACAGCGCTGAAAGGTGGTGCGGCGTTCCTCAAGCGAGCGTCATGGTCGGGTGGCGAAGGCTCCAAATGGGCGTGATGAAGGCGGTCTTCAATCTGTCTGCGGGTTCACGATCGATGATATCCACGAATATGCATCTAAGAAGCTCAACAACTCACATCCGGCTGTGGAGTCTATCACTGATCAATTCTTGGTAAGCGAGCGGGTCCTTGGGGCGAGGCTTTGTTGAGGCTTGTGTAGTCAATACACATCCGCCCTCCTTGTTCTTCTTTAGTACCGGGACCGGGTTCGCCAACCATTCTAGAAAAAAACTTCCATGATGAATCCGGCTGCGAGGCGGGCTATCTCTTCTCCAACAACTCTTCTTTTTCTTGACGGTAGGCGCAAGGGCTGCTGATGGGCTTCATCGGTCGGACATGTAACTTGTGCTCGGTGAAATCCGTCGGTATTTTGGCATGTCTTTGGGGACCATGCGAAGATGTCGATTCTCTCGGAGAAATCGTGAGCTCGCCTTCCTATTTCTTTGTCGAGGTTTGCACCTATGACGGCGTATTTCTCTGGTGCTCCGGGTCCAAGGGTATCTTCTTGGTCTCTTTGGCGGCAGAGCAGGCCCTCGGCCGATTCCTTGGGGTGGACGATATCTCGGCTGCTTGCGTACCTTGCCACAATCCGATCCGGGGCAGCTTCTCGGCCCGCGATCACGGGGACTCAGACGGCCGGCTGCTTTCAGGCTGCTGGCGGGACGACTTTCTGTGGTCATGACTACTGGTCGAAATCCTTGGAACTCGGCATCTTCATCTTGAGGTAGGCGTAGTGGGGACCGCCATGAACTTAGCCAGCAGGTCGGCCAAGCAAGGCATAGTAGGGGCTCTCGAGGTCCACCCGCCGAACAGGCCGGCTCTCGGCGAAAGTGATCCTTGTCCCCAAAGGGGCGTCTATCGAGAATCTTGCCAATCGGTGGCAGGAAAGGCAGGTACAATTCGTGGAACCACGATCCGACTATCTTTGAAGCTGCCTTTGCTTGATTCTAACTTCTCCATCGTATCCTTGTACATGATGTTGATCTTTGCTGCCTCCGTCTATCAGCACTTTCGCGAAAGCGGCCCGCCTATCCGTGGCAAGGGTGGCTCCCAAGACCAGGGCATAGGGCCGGTTTGGCATCACCTCGGGTGATCGCGCAGCTCCGGCCGATGGGCTTCTCGGACCAATGCATGAATGCAGGGCATCGATGCTACTGCATTCACTTCTTGCTCTTCTGCCGCTTCTTGCGGCGATCATCAACCTGCTGGTAAACACGACATAAGCGCCGTGCTCTTCAGGTGTCGTCTTGTCTTGCGCGGTTGGCGGACAACGACTCTTTGAAGTGATGGTGGGCGGCCGGCCAGCGGCGGAGGAGGCAAGCCGTCTCCTTAGCGATCTGGTGAGCGATGGCACTTCGGGTGGTGTGATTTGGCTTCGCGCGTTGTGGAACTGCAGGTCCGTCGAGTCGCTTTCGTAAGAAGGCGGCAACCAGTTGGACTTGCCGCCTTTACGCCGCTGGCGAGGCTGCCCTCAGCTGCTTGGTCTTGTTGTCGCCACCTGCCGGCTATTGGAAGCGGCTGCGGGTCTGCGCTTATGTTCGTTATGCTCTTTGTATGCGTGGCGTCGCCATGCGGAGTTCTGGGAGCATGAGGAGCTACTTTGCGGTCGCGGACTTGATCTCCGACTTCATGGAGGAGTTGGCGATGGCGTGCTTATGCTGCTATGACTAGCTGGCTCGTCGAGGTCTCCGGCTTGCATAAAGGAGCTTGTGCTTGAGGAGGTGCCTTCTACGCACCAGCGGTGAAATACTTTCGATTGCACCTCATGCACTCCTTCGCGGGGAGTTCGGAGCTTCGCCCGGTAGCGTAAGGTAATCGCGAGTGGACACGTTGGGGCCTTATGCGCTGGGACAGCCCAGCGAGGCTTGGGAGGTCGCTTATGTGCTTTCGTGAAGTTGCGGATGAAGGCCTCGGTGAAATCGACCCAGCCGTTGATCTTTGTGGGGCTTCAAGCTGTTCAACCATGTCGGGCCGTGCCACGGGCATGAGGAACATACTTTCTGACAGCAGCTTGTTGTCGTTAAGCTATCTTTGACGGCGTGGAGTAGTCCACCAGCCCTCCTCCGGCTTCCGGGCGGTGTATTTGGGTGTGTCTCGAAGTGTGAAACCTCGGGAAGGCTCGTCTCGGATCGAGGTCGAAGCAGGCGGGCCCTTCGTCTTCTTCTTCTAGCGCCGAGGGATCGGTGAAATCGCTCGATCCGGTGGCGGCGTCGTTCTCTCGACTCCCCTCTCGGCCAAAGCGGTCACCGAAGTCGGATGCTTCGGCGGGTGGCGGGGAGACTTCGCCTTTCTGCGGGGAGGAGGAGGCGATAGTCGTCCGCCGCTCCACCGCTCTTAGGCGGCCGTCTTCGTCGCGCTTCGATGGAGATGTGAGTCGGCTATGGCTGGCGGCGGATCTGGTTCTTTCTTCGCGGGCGCCACTAGTCAGCATCCGAGATGTCGCGCCTTGATCTCGGCGAGGCAAATCGCCCGTGTTGTCGTCGTGGCGCCTCCGTGCGGCAGCAACCGTCTTCTTGCGGCGGCAGCGTCAAGGACTCTTGGACTCGCTCCGTCATCGGTAGCGCTCCTCGCCCTTGAAGTTATCAGCTCGTCGCCGCCCGCTGGAACGCATACGAATGTTCTCCGCGGCGTGGCGTACTCAAGCGGCCGAAGCCCCAAACAATGGCGAGGCAGCGCCGCTGCGGACGCGCCTGGCGGCTAGGCCGGTCGGGCGGCGAAGCGCCACAGCGTCTCATGCTTGCCGGCCATGCGCCTCTGAGGAGATGAAAGGCGGCGTGCCTCCAGCGTTCCGGCGTCCTCCGGAATGGGCGGTCAGATCTTCGAGAACAGCGTCGAGAGGTCACGAGCCCCCCGCGGGCTCGTCGTGGCTGATCCGCAGTACTTACGTGGCGGTGCTCTGCCGCTCTCCGGCGAGAGAGGCTCATCGTAGATCACCACATTGGTGGGGAATCGTCGGCGGCAGGTGTCGGTCGACCGGCATCTCGGGTCGGTGGAGCCCTCTGGACTCAGGTCGTGGCAGGCTCGCCGTCGGCGATGGAGCTTCTTTCGAGGAGGCCAGCGAGGAGGCTTTGGGGCCGTCCGTACTGCGTCGGATGCGAGGCTCGTCGGAGAAAGCGAACCTCGCCCGACATGTTGGCGAGCAACTTCGCCCGTGAGCAACCTCGGCGCCATGCAGCGGCGTCGGCATAAACTCCGTCTGGCGTGCCGGGCTGGCTCGCTTCGCCCGAGGAAGAAGGGTTCCGTCGAGCGAGTCTCGAGACGGCGGTGCACCGAGGCCCCACGGTGGCGCCAAATGTCGGGGGTTGGGTGCGACATATGCCAAGGATGGCTTATCATGGAGGCGAGTAGAGCGTCGCGGTGCACAGAAAGCAGGATGGCGAAGACATGCATGCGGCGAATCTTACCCGGCTTGAGGGCTCTCAGGAGAATAACACCCCTCTGCTGCTCTGCGGGGTCTCGCGATCACTATGGCAAAGTGGGTACAAGAGGCTCCTTGAGCTGTTCGGGGTGAGGAAGGAGAAGGCGCGGCTTGCTCTTCTCTCCTCTATGTGTGTGTCTAAAACTACTAGCTTCAACCCTTTGCATGGGTGCAGGGGGGGTTTATAGGCCCTAGCACAGGGGTACTGTGATAATCCGGCTGGGTGTGGGTCCAAGCCGTCCAGTCTCTAAGTGCGCCGTCTTCTCCGCCGACTCACAGGGCCCGCCGACTAGTGGGCCCAGCCAGCAAGCAACATGGGAAGCCGACAGCCCTTGTCCCTTGTGGCGGAGTCTTGCGAGTGCAGATTCTGTGAGTCGTGCTTCTAATGTGTGAGCTTGGTCATGGGGTTATGGCAGTGCACGCCTTGGCGGGCGATCCTTGTTGCCATTCCCTATCTTAATACAGTTAATGGCGCGTGGAACCTTGGGAGGGGCGGCCGACTCCGGAGGCCGACTCAGCAGGTCCGTCTTTAGAAGCTCTCGCCCGTCTTGAGTACTCCGCCGACGGCCGGGTCCCGCCGTCTTGGGTCATCTGAGACGAGCCATCGTGGGCCTGAGATTCTGCCCACGACGATGTCGAGGCTGGCGTGGCTTAGCAGTGCTGCTTGCGGACGGAGATCTCCGTCGATGCACGGCGCCCGAGTATCCATACACGCCCTTATGGGCAGGGGTGAGTGAACCGCAAAGGCGGCCTTACCCCATCCAGCTCGTGAAATCATACGGCGCGAGGTGGTGAGGTCGCGGGCCGACTCCACATGGCGGCCTCATTGGAAGTCGCCCGGCTTAGTGTCGGCTTGTCACGAGTCGCCGTCTGAAAGTCGGCTCATCTTGAGAGCCGCCTTTGGGACTCGGCCCCGAAGGGGTGATCGGCGACTCTGTTGCCGACTCTCTGGCGGCTCTTTGTCTTGGGGTCTTGAGGCTGCCTGCCTTGATGTTTGAAAGGTTCATGGGCTCGGGTTAGCCTACCGTAGTCCATAACTCAACAGTCATTTTCTTAGAGTTGAAGATGGACTTGCGATGAAAGCGATGGCGAGCTAGACTGCCACACGGACTCAGATTCTTGATGCCTCCTCTTCCTCATGTTCCTCGATTCAACTTGAGTCCATTTCCTTGCCAATGAATGCGAGAGCCTTCTTGGAGCTGCTTTTCTTGTGAGAAGAGGGCTTTGAGGATTTTGGCGATGAAGATTTGACGATTTCTTCTTCTTCTTAGCGTCATCGAGCTGTAATCCTTGTATTTCTTCTTCTTTAATTCCTTTTCCCACTGAGGACAATCTTGAATGTATTGGAACCAATAAGGTTTGGGAAATTTGGAGGTTCCTTTCTTTCCGGTTGGGGTGTTTAAATGAGGACAATTCCACCCTGGAAGACTTTCAAGGCACCGGAACCTATTTTTCCTTAATAAGGAAACCTTCCTCCAATAATTTTAACTTCGCTACTTCCAAACCTTCCGATTTTTGGGACCAAATTTTTTGGAGTCAAATGGCCAAATGGAAGAAGAATTTAAAGGGGAAAAGCTGGAAGCGGGATAATTTTGATGGATGTTAATTCACTTTGGGATAGGGGGGGTTTGGGTTTTCCTTCTCCATGATTTGTCAAAGGCCCAGGTGGGTTCTTCCAAATAATTCAATTTCTTCCGGGAGCCCCGCTAGTGGTTTAAGGGCCAATTTTAAGTGGGGCCCACAGCTTGCCCTTCCAATTTGCCATGGGGTAAGTTTTTACTGGCCTTTCCCAGAGGAAATTTGAACCTCAAAATTTGGGGCTTCATTTCCTCCTTTGGTGGAACCTAAAACTCCTGGTTAAACCAAAATTCCCTGAACGGAAGAACCTTGCTCGTCCAATTGAAAATTTAATTTGAACTAATGTAGGGAATTTTAAATTCAATAAGGATTTTGGGGTGAGGAAATTTTAAGTTGAAGAATACATGGAATTTTTAAGTACCTCGAACCCTTAAAGAATGCGGGTGGTTTCCTATGATGAAATAAGAAAACAAAAAACAAAAAGCTTAAACCACCCAAATAAACCAAGTTTAAGGACAAACTTAAAAATTTGGGCGAGGAAATTAAAGTCTTGATTAAAGCTTCAAAAACGAATTTGAAAACAAACCCTCAAAGATTTGAGGAAATTAAAAATTAGGAAATAAGAAACCCAAATTGGGTTGGTGAAACAAAATGATTTTTCCAGTTAACCTGGTCCTTTAAAGGCGTTGGTTGGGCGGCCAAATTTTAAACTTAAAGCACGTCCGGAACACCAAGGGGTTAGCCCACCCCCTCGGGGGGCAAAATCCTCCGACTCCTAGAAAAGGTCAAAGAACCTTTCGTTTCCAATAAAGGGTTGGGTAAGCTTGAATTCCAAAATTCCGAAGACTTATGGCATAAATTTTTTGGAATTGCCAACCATGGCCCTTAACCTGGAAAAGCAAGTTTTAAGGTAACAAGGGCGGATCCATAGGAAATTTTGATTGATTGGTCAATAATTTGGGGGTTTTTTAAAGGTGGTTTGGGAATTTGGGTTTTCCCACTTCGGGAAAATTTTCCTAAAAGGTTCCTGGAGGATGGGTTTCTCTTCAAAATTTGAAAGTTTAAGTTTGGGCAAAGCCAACGGGTGGGGTTCCAAGGGGAAAGTTAATTTAATTACCTAAAACGGGCCCCCATGATGCAAAATGCCCTTCAATATATTCGTTAGGTTTGGATAAGATAAAATTTTGGGACAGTGGTGGCCCTTTGCCATGGCCTTTCCTCTCAAATTTCCTTCAGGATAATCATGCCTCAAAGGTTAGGGCAATTCATTTTTCCAATTCCTAACTCCTCGGTGGAAACCAAAATTCCCGGAACAAGGGAAGAACCTTCTCATCCTTAAGGTTTATTGAACTGATGAATTTAAAGGTTTTAAGGAATTTTAATGAGGATTTTGGGTTGAGAAATTCCAAGGAAAATTTTCCTTAAGTACCTCGAAACCCCTTTAAAGAATGCGGGATGGTTTCCTATGAAATAAGAAAAAGAAAAGCGAAACACGGAAAACAAAGTTTCCAACTTAAGTTTCCCAAAATTGGGAAAGTCTTTCAAAAGGTCCAAACAAATTTCCACTTTCAAAGTTCTTGAAAGTTTGAGAAATAAAAGTTTTGGTGAAGAACTTATTTTAAGGTTCAACTTTCTCGAAATTAAACTCCTTTGGAACTTATTTAAACCGGGACACTCCAAACACCATTAGCCCCCTTCCAAAATTCTTTAATTCCCAAAAACTAAGGGCCATAGACCTTCCA
The DNA here is from genome assembly GCA_021605205.1 of Aegilops longissima. Classification (NCBI taxonomy): domain Eukaryota; kingdom Viridiplantae; phylum Streptophyta; class Magnoliopsida; order Poales; family Poaceae; genus Aegilops; species Aegilops longissima. The sequence goes on from JAHIAM010002637.1 coordinate 41,617, forward strand.
ATCCCCCTTTGGTAATTTGACAATTAAATTAAGGTTTTCAACCGGGATAAACCTTTGGAGTTAAATCCCTAATTGGAAGCAAGTTTAAAGGAACCCAAGGTGGATTGAGAATTTCTTTTGAGGCCAATTCACTTTTTGGGGTTTGGAATTTGGGTTTTCCCCTTTATATTTTGTAAATTCCTCGGAATTTTCTTAAATGAAAGAAAATTTTGGAAAGCCAATGATGGTTTAGGGGGACTATTTAACCAGGGCAGCCGTTAAACATAAATGGGAAATAAGATCGAGGGGAAAATAAAGTTCGGAGCAACCATCGGGTTTGATTCAAATTCTCAATAAAGTTTTTTAGGAAGGGCGAATTTAACTTGGCAAACAAATTCCCATTAGGAAGAACCGGCAAACCTTAAAAATTTCTCCCGTATTGAATTTCCAAAAGGATTTCGGGAGGTATTAGGATTTTGGTTGACATCCAAAAATTTTTTTGTTTTTTTTCAGCAAAGGGTTTCCTTGGTTTGAAAGAAAGGTCAAAAAAACCCCTTCTTTTAAAAAACCCTTCTTAAGGTTTTCTTTTTCAAAAGCTTTCTTGGAAATTTAAATTTGTTTCAAAAGAAACCTTTTTGGTTTTTGGGTTATTCCTTTGGTTTTGAACCCTTGGTTTTAAACCATTGCCCTTTTAAATTTCTCCCAAAACCCTCCTTCCACTTTTTTGGTTTAACTAAAATTTTCCAAAAACTAGGTTAAAACCCATTTTGGGAATTTATTTCAAATTATTTCTTCCCCAAAATTAATTGTTTTTCTTTTGAGGCCAATTGAATTTGAAAGGCAAGTTCCCCTAATCTTTTTAAGTTTTACCTTAAAAAAATTTGGAAATAGTTTGGTACCCTCAGAACCATCTTGGATTCCTTTCCTCCTTTTCAAATTTTAAAATTCAAACCTCAATAAAGTTTGGAAACAGATTTAATTTTGGGAAAAAATTCATATTAACCCTTCTCCAAAATTTCTCCCAAAATTAAGGCCAAAAGGTTCAAGGAGGACCACCCCCCAAAAACCACTCCAAAGGGGAAAAACCCTTCTTTTGGGAAGAATCATTTAAATTCAAAAACCTCTCCATTTTTCTTTGCATTTCTTGGATTTAAATTTTTCAAAAAGTTTTGGTTTTGGGATTCTTTGGTTTAATTCCACCTTGGTTTTACCATGCCCCTTTGGAAATTTCTCCCAAACCCTCCTTCCCTTTTCCAACCTCAAACACGAAATGTAAACCCTTTTTGGCTTTTTCCCAAACCCCCTAAATGGGCTTTTTTTTGGGCCAAGGGGGCCAAAGCAAGCCCTAAGCCTTTTAGGCCCCCCAAACCCTTGGTGGTCCCTTGGACCCTGACCCGGAACCATCCTTGGCCAAACCCCCCAAATTTTCTTCCCCCCGGGACCCCGGCCCCTTTTGGTGAAATTCCAACCACCTCCAAAAATTTTTACCAAAACGGCAACCCTTGGAATGGGGCCCCTCCCAAAAACCAAGCTCCCGGGAAAACCATCCTTGGGAATCCTTGCCGGCCCACCGCCTTTGGTTCGCCTTATTAAAAGGAAAGCCGAGTTTCCGTGGACAAATCATTAACCAAGCCTGTTCCACAGGCCTTTGGGAGGTTCCTCCCCAACTTGGCCCCTCGGAGCCTCCCCCAGCGATTCCTTGGCGGTTCCACTCCGGGGCAACCCAAACCCGCCAACAGGCCTTCTTCCCTTGTGGCCAACCCCACCTCAAAACGGAAACCCGGAACCCTTCGGCCGAAACCCCATGGGCCCGGGCCACCTTCCGGGAAATGCGCCCCCGGCGTTTTCTCCCCGGCCAATTCACCACCCCGGCCAGCCCGGAAGGACAAGCAATCCTTGAGCTCCCAATCCAACGAATCGCCCCGGTGGTTCCGGCCCCGCCCCAAACCCCAACCGCCAAGCCTTGCCCCGGCGAGTCCTTTCAAACCCACTTTGGCCCCCATGCGCCCTCTTCTCTTTCCAAACCTTTCCGTTCCCGCCTTGAAGCCCAAATCGTTTTCCCCCTTGGGCCCTTCGTTTCCCTATTAACTTTTTCATTTCCATTAAACCCCGGAAATTTACCTTTCTTACCGGATAGCCCCACCCAAAACCCTTTAACCTTTTTAAATAAAAGGGATTTTGGTGATTCTTTTCTCATTTTATAATTTTTTGTTTTTAATTTTTTAAAATTTCCAACTTTAATTCCACGGTTTTTGGCGTGTTATTTTTTTGTTTACCGGTACGAAGGAGGTTGGAACCGAACTTTGGAGCTAGACCCGACTACTCTGAACCAGGCAAGCATGTTTGAACTTTTGATATGATGAGTGTTCTGGGGTTTGCATTAAGTAGTTTCATGGCATGTTAGTGAGCATCTGGAGAATGTTATTTTCATGCAAAGTTGAGGCAAGTGAGTTCGATAATCCATACGGGTTGGATGTGAATGTGCATGGCCATGTGTTGGCATGAGAATGGGTAAATGGCGTGTTGTAGCATGCCAATCTTATGCCAATTTTGACTTTTGTCAACCCGTATCGGTTCGGTTTCCATCCATTTCCCTTCCGTACTACCAATGTTTTCCATAGGGATATGGTTTAGTAAGTTCCGAACCGCTTTCTGGTACACACCAAATGGAGGGCCGTGATGATGGTTCCATGGCCTGGATTAAAACCGTCATCCGGTCCGGGGGCATGGGTGTTTCGGTTGGGACAGAGGGGCACCCTTAGGCCTTTGAATATAAATTTGATCCCATGCTATTAATTGTGATCTCCCCTCAAAAGTTTTCTTGGGCGATGTCTAGGGTGATTCCTGGCATTGTGAGGTAGGATGGGTGTGTCTTGGTTAGCTGTGTTTCTTCGAAATACCATAAATGGAACTAGTCTTTGGGACTCACGAAATCCGTTGGCTGTGGGTAATTTTAGTAAAACTCTGCGAGTCATAAATCCTCGAATCACCTTATCCATGTCCAAGTTACGTATTATCTTATCGACAAGTGTTAGTTTTGGTGCGGATACTCCGGTGATCCCGGGAGTACTAAGTCGGTTAAATGTTTATTCCGTGGATGGACTAACCCGTTTATATTCATGTGTTGAATATTTATTATGAGTGCTATATCTTTGTGATAAAGCCCTTTACGTGATGTCGCTATTCCATTGCGGCATTGTCGTTATTTACTTTCACTATAAGCCCTTTACGTGATGTGCTCGGGCGTCCGAAACTTGGTTGTTATTTATTTTCACTATAAGCCCTTTACGTGATTCGCTCGGGGCGTCCTTCGGCATTGTTGTTATTTTTTCACTATAAGCCCTTTACGTGATGTCGCTCGGGCGTCCTTGCCATTGTTTTTATTTTCACTATAAGCCCTTTACGTGATGTCGCTCGGGCGTCCGGTAGGACATTGTGTTATTTATTTTCATTATAAGCCCTTTATGAGGTGTGCCAGGGCCCGGCGTGCATGTTTTGCTTATTTATTCACCCTTGGTTCCGGACCCGATCGGTTTTGAGTTTATCTTCTTTGGGTTTTGGGGACTACCCGGATCCCTTCTTAATTATTTTGCTATCTTTTTTTAATTGAGCAATGTTAAGATTAACCATGTCGCATTCATGCATTCATTTTTATATCTTTTGTCCGAACTGTCTTGCAGTACTTTCATAGTACTCACCGGCTTTTGATTTGGCGGATGATGGCGAAATCTCATGGATGAAGAATTCGATGGCGAGTCCGGCGCCTAGAGAATCCCGGTCATCTCGTCGACCCCTGGATTAGTCATTGTGATATATCCCTTCCGCTACCCAAATATATTCATGAGCCTCACCTCGGCCCGATGAGCCGTCGGTCGTAGATCATTAACCACCTCGTTGTGTTATTAACCACTCATATCTCGGTCGTTATTTCCACCCACCTTTGAGTCATATCCGCCTCTATGTATAATTATTGGGTGTTGTAATAATTGGTTGGGCATTTGATCCGACCCCTTGATATTGTAATCTTTGGCTTATTGTATCAAAGTATTGTCCAAATTGAAGGACTTTCCTCATATTGGACTTCATGGTCGGTTGTTCAATAAATATTTTATTGAAAAACCGGTGTGACAAACTTAGTACCAGGCGGTGGAGGAAGCCACTAGGTGCGATCGCTAATGGATATTAGCATAGTAGAGCTATTTATTATTTTTACGAATGTAGTCAATTTAAACGTCGGCATAAATTTATGATTTGACTTCTCAGGATTTTTGCCTACTTTTGTAGATGGCCAACAAAGGCTGCAAGTCGCGGATGTTAGCCAACATGCCCGATGGGTTTGTCAAGCTTCTCTCCTTTATCGTCCAAATCGCGATGGGGCGGATGTGCTTGATCTTCTCTCTCTCCAAAGGTCAATGACCTCTAACCCACCAAGCGCGGTGGATTTCAAGAGGGGCGAGTTGGCGTTACGGTTAGTGGGAAAGCCATGCCCGAAGGCCACGCGCTTCAGATGGCAGCCCGTGACGATAGCCCGTCTCGGGATATCCCGGCCGATGAAGCTTGTCGCTACCGCTACCTGCCTTTATGTGCCATACACCCCACTCCGCGTTTCTTGCCCCAGAGGAAGAGGGGCGAAGCTTTGAGATGCTCGCCAGTATCTTGGGCTTTGGAGGCAGCCTTGACAACCGGTGGGCGACTTTGTAGCTGCCGCATGGACTCGTCCATGGCTGTACCGCCAACGGAGGGAGCTCCTGCTGCCACCACCCTGACTTTCGTCTCGTCATCAGCATCGTTGCTCCTCCTTTCCCCGCTACCGTCGCCTTACCGGAGAATTCAACCCATCATTGCGCCTCCGGTTCGTTACGCACCCCGTGCCTGCTCCAGTTCAGTTGTCCGCGGGGCACCTGCTCCACCAACTCCGCCGGCACCTCTCTTGGAGCCTATCTCGAGGAGGGGTTTGAGTCCCCAACCTCTCCGCCTCACCCTTGGCAGGCCAAAATCCTTACCATCTCCGACTAAATCCGCTTAGCCGCCCGATGTACCCGACTTGTTCGATATGTTTATTGTAAATAGGCTGTGAGAAGTTTGTTTGCGCATCATGTAGGATCTAGAAGTGCACTAGACTAAATAACATGTCAGGATTATATGCCATATCTGAGTGATGTATTAAAACTGCTTGCGTGTAATATATGTGATGAAAGGTCCTTCTCCGTGCATAAGCGTATTTTTCTCTTAAAAAATCTTGGAGCATTTGCAACTTTTTGCATCTTCTTGAATTTATTGATTTTTCGGCTCAATTCCTTTTCTTATGGTGTTCCAAAATATATCCCCGAGTGAACTATGTCTGTCCTTGGGCCAGCTCCATGCCAACTCCGGCGGAGGAAAATTATGGCACACCCCAGGCAACAATTTCACCAAGGGACGGACAAGTCAGCGGGACGGTGACGGCATTTTCCCAAATGTGCCGTCTTTATGAACAAAGTCAGCAACAACATCGGAAATCTTGAACCAAGTCATCAATATGGGAAGTCACCGTGGACCGTATCAGCAGCAATCAAAATTATCGAGCTGGAAGACCGTCCCCAAACATTTTCTCCCGACAAACCTCTTGAGGGAGGACTGGCTTGAGACATGGAGAAAATTAATTATCGCCCGGTGTTCAGACCTTGAAAAGTACTTTATTCCCTCTATCTCCTTTGGAGCAACCGCTGGTGGTGGGAAAATTTCCTGCACAACCCCAGGAAAATAATATATCATGGGAGGAATTTAAAGAAGGTTTTAAGGGGCACATATTCCTAAAGTCTTATGAAAATCAAAAGAATTTGATGACCTCAAGCAAGGACAATACGGTGTCGAATACAACATCGGTTTACCCTGCTTCTCCTTCAAAGGAGGGCGTATGTCGGAAAACAAAAGATGGAGAAATTCCTAGATGATGCGACACCCCAAATGTCAATTGGTGGTACACAATTTCCAGATTTTAAAATGGTGGACAAGGCCATTACCTTGGAAAATGAGAAGCGACTTAGAAGATTTCCTAAGCGGAAGAGGACGGACTAAAACACCGCCCACCGCAAAGGCGGATGTTGAAACCGGACACCCAAACCCGACAAGCGTCTCACGCCCAATCAAGAATTTCCACATAAGCGACAAGGGTTCACCTACCGCCCGGGCGTTAAACGTTTGTGGAAGAAGGGCACTATGCGGGTGCCCCAAGCCAAGAACTTCGACCCCAAAGCGAACAACAAGCAATAATTGCCAAAGCGCCAATTTCAACCCAAATAACAACCCAGGAAGGTCATTTAACGTGACCAAGAGGAAGCACAAGATGCCCGGATATCTTTCGTGCGTTTCCTGTCAACACAATACCTGCCATGGTTTTGTTTGATTGGAGCTTCTCATCGTTCGTTTGAAAAGTTTTGCTTTGCAAAATAATTTTCGATGCTTCCCTTAGGAAAATCTATGATCGTCAAGTCCCCGGAATTAAGCAAGTTACCCAAATTATTGCCGGGGTGTGGTTATCGAGTTTGAAGGGTTGAGGTTTCACCAAAATCTTATTGTATTGGAAAATAAAATTTGGATGTCATCTTAGGGATGGATTGGTTAACCACCAACAAAGGTTTTATTTGCTTCCAGGACGTAATTCTCACCCCATCACCAGGAAGACCATAAAGGTTTCAGCCAAGGGAAAAATATCCGGGCAAGAGATTGAACAAGGTGGATATTTCTGAATTGAGCAAAGTTCGATGGTGTGTGAATTTCGGATGTATTCCCCGAAGAACTACCGGGCATGCCACGGATCGAGAGATAGAATTCAGCATTGAGCTAGCACGGAACCGCTCCCATATACAAGAAACCATAGAATGGCACCTTCGAATTGGTGGGCTGAAAAAGCAAATAAAAGGAACTGTTGGAAAAAGGGTACATCTGAGCCAGTTCCTCACCTTGGGGTTCACCAATTTTATTAGCCAAAAGAAGGATGGAACAACTAGATTGTGCATAGACTAAGGCTAAACATGGTCACAATCAAGAACAAATATCCGATGCAGGAATAAATGATTTATTCGATCAACTCGCTAAGGCCAAGGTGTTCTCAAAAATTGACTTGAGATCGGGATATCATCAACTGAAAATCTGAGCGAGGATATTCCCAAGACCCCTTCACCTCGGATCTGGGTTATGCAGTTCACCGTGATGCCATTGGACTAACAAGCGCCCCGCATATTTTGTTCATCTCATGAACAAAGTTTTCATAAAGTTTATGGATAAGTTTGTTGTGGTATTTATCGATGATATTGGTATACTCCAAAACACCCGGAAGAACATTTGAACATCTCGGATTGTACCGGGAACTTCGAGGAAACATCGGTTATCGGAAATTCAGCAAGTGTGAATTTTGGCTAAAGCAAATGGGTTTTGGGCCCGTACTAACTCAAAAGGTATCGCCGGTAGACCGGAAAAAGTCAAGGCCGTGCCGGTGGGCCACCCGGGATTGTGAAGGATGTCGAAGTTTCTTGGGAATGGCAGGATACTACCCGGGTTTATTGAAGGATTCTCCACCATTAAAAGCCAATGGGCCTTCTCAAAAAGGCGGGGAAGTTTGAATGGGCGGGAAGCCTGGAGAAAGTTTCCAAGAACTAAAGAGGAAAGCGGAACTGACCCGATACTAATTGTGCGGATATACACAAGAATTTTGAAGTATTTTGTGGCGCATCCGAAAGGGCCTCGGTGTGTAATTAATGAAAAGGCAAGGTTTGCATATGTTTCGGAACAACCCAAAGCATGAGGAAAATTACCCTACCCATGACCTGAATTAGCGGCGGTGATACATGCACTCAAGGAATGGAGACACTTTCTACTTGGTAATCGTTGTGAAATATACACGGACCACAAAAGCCTCAAGTATATTTTCACAACCAGAACTAAATTCTGGCAGCGGGCTGGTTGGAATTAGTAAAGTTATGATGTTGGGATCCACTACCACCCGGGCAAAGCAAATGTTTGCGGGCTCGGTGGAACCCCGTCCGGAACAAACGACATGCCGGACTTAAGACCTGAATTCCAGCGGGTTCAAGGCTCAACGATGGTGGTCACCGAAAGGCGGTGTTCAAACTTAGAAGTACAGCCTACCTGATAGAGAAGGTTAAAGAGGCTCAACGTGGACACCCCCATTGAAGGCATAAAGCGTAAAGATGAAATTGGGCAAGGCCTCGAATTGATGATGAGCAAGGAATATTGTGAATGCGGGAATAGGCTCTGCGTCCAAATATCCATGACCTTAAACACAAATCCGGCTGAAAGCCACACGCTCCATATTCAATCCATCACGGAGGAACAAAAATGTACAAAGATCTTGGGAAACATTTTGGTGGCATGGTATAAAAGAGACATAGCCCGTTTTTGCATGTTGTGACTCTTGTCAGGCATCAGGCGAGCACGGAAACCGGCGGACTATTGCAACAAATAAGGTACCGAGTGGAAATGGGGCAAATCGGAATGGATTTTATTGTTGGACTACCTCGGTCACGAACGGACATGATGCCATATGGGTAATCACCGATAGGTGACTAAAGTAGCTCACTTCATCCCGTGAAGACAAACACACCCTCGGAAGCTTGAGGCTCTACCTCTCCCGTGTCGTTTGCCTACATGGGTCCCAAAAAAATAATCTCGGACGGAGGCACTCAATTCGTCTCCGGTTTTGGGATCACTTACAACAAGCTCTGGGAACTCAGGTGGCATTGATGCCCCATCCCAGACGGATGGGCGGGGAGGAGTAAATCAAATTCAAGAAGATATCTTTGGAGCATGTGTCCTCACCTATGGGACCAGTTGGGAGGAGAGCTTACCATCGGAGAATTCCATATAAAACAGCTATCGGTCCAGCAAATGGCACCATTTGAAGCTCTGTCTGAATGACGATGTCGTACCCGCTAAATGGTGAAAGCAGGCAGTCTTCCCGGACCTGCTCAAGGAGGTGAGGATAAAGTCAAGGTAATTAAGGACCGGCTCAAGACAGCCCAAATCGAAAAAGTTATTACAATCAAAGCATCGTGGAGTCCATTTTGAACCGGTGAATTTGTGCCTACAGTATCACCCATGAGAGGCCTGCACCGATTCAAGATTAAAGGAAAACTAACCGAGATTCCCGAGCCTTTACGCATAAGTAACCGAAGAGGCACGGTGGCCTACCAACTAGACTTACCGAAGAATTATCCGACATCCCGGCGTATTCCATGTCTCCCAATTGAGGAAGTCGTAAGCAAGGAGAAAACAAGTACCCCATAAAAACATTGACTGCCCGGATCTTACATATGGGAGCATCGATAAAAATCTTGGAAGAGTGGAAAGGAGAACCACAGAAAACCACAAAGTTTTCAAATTCATTGGACAAACACAATTTTAAAAAGGAAAGGAGTTTTTAAAAAGAAACCTTTTTGGTTTTGGAATTCTTTGGTTTTTCCCCTTGGGAATGCCCTTGTGGAAACTCCCAAATTTTTTTTTTGGTTTCAACCAAAACCTTCCCTTTTTGGAATTTATTTAAACCCTTCTTAAAAAAACCTCTTTTCTTTTCCTTTTTCAAAAGACCCTTGGTTTTATTTTTTCCTAAAAACCCTTTTTTGGTTTGGGTTTATTCTTTTTTTAAATTTTCCAACCTTGGTTTTACCAATTTCCTTTTTGGTAAAATTTCCTTCCCAAAACCCTCCTTCCAACCTTTGGTTCAATAAACCACTTCCAAACCAAAAACCCTTTGGAAATTTACCCAAATTTCTTCTCCCAAAAATTCTGCCTTTTTCTTTTGATTAAATTTCAAAGAAGTTAAGTTTTGAGTTTTTCCTCAAACCAATCCTTTAAGTCCTTTGGACCCTTGCCAAACCACTTGTCCCTCCCCTCTTTTCCTTTTCTTCCCAACCCCGCCGGTTTGGCGTTTCTTTTGGTGGCAACCACTTCCCAAAACCTCCCTTCCGGGGCCAAACCCTCTGGTTTGGCCCTGGACTTCCCCAAAACCCAGCTCGGAAAATCCCTCTTAAGGAATCTTCTGGGCAACCCCGCGCCCTTTTGTTTAATCCAACTTTTTAAATTCAAAAGGGAGGTTTGGAATGCATCCCTTCCTCCCGAAATTCCAAATCACCAAATGTTCACGGCCCGTCGGTTGCCTTAAAAACCTAGCTTGCCTGGACCCACCCGGCCTTGGCCCGCCCTGGCCTTGGGAAGGCCTGGGTTCTTCGGTCGAACCGTGGCCGTTGACACCCGGGAAGGCCACCCGGCGGCCAAAACCCGTTCCGCGCCCCCAAACCCTGGTGGCTCAACCCCCACCTTCCTTCCCCGGCAGCCCCCTCGGCGGTCCCCACGCCCGAGCCACCTCCGCCCAGAAAGGCCCGCCCCGTTGGTGTCCCCGGGCCCAATTCCCAACCGGCCAGCGGGGACCGTGGAACTCGGTTGCCCCTCCCTAAATTCCCGGGTTCGGCGCCGGCCGAACCATACCGGGGGAAGTCCTTTCCAAACGGCAGTGGCCCCCATGGCCCGACCTCTCTTCTTTCCCAAACCACCTTGGCCCTTACCAACCCTTGGGCCTTGCGCAGGAACCTTTCGGGTTTCTCCCCAAACCCGGCCACCTTCGATGGCCCGGCCAAACCCTTTAATTTTAATGGGTTTTGGGATTCTTTTCCGGCGAAATTTGTCCAGTTTTTTAATTTAGTTTGGTCAACCCCCAATTTCTTAACCCTTTTTTGACCCTTCCTTGGAAGGGATCCAAACCCATCGCCCGACCACTCCAACCCGGAAGAAAGTTTGCCCGGGGTGGTGTTCCCGGCCCAAGGTTTCAAAGGCGGAAGGACCGGAATTTACTCTTGGGAATGATTCCCGATTCCCTGGTTGGGAAAGGCAGCCCTTGGGGCGAGTTTTAAAGGCATGTTGGACCCCCATGCCGGCCTTTTTCCTTTTCCCCTTGGCGGTTTTCCTTTCCCTTCCGAAACGTTTTCCTTGGGGTTGGTTTTAATTGAACCGTTTTCTTTTTTGGTTAAACCCTGGAATTTTAAACCATTTCATTCGGGGATGGGTTTCCTTGGGCGAAACCCTTATAACCTTTTTAATAAAAGGATTTTTGAGTGATTTTCTTTTTTTGGGCAGTTTTATAATTTTTGTTAGGTTTTTTGGGTTTTTTTGAAAAATTTGGAACCAATTTTGAACCACAAAATTCCGTTGGCGTGGGTAATTTTTTGTTTCAAATCGAAGGAGGTTAAAACCCGAAACCTTACCAGCCAAGCCCGATTACTTTCGAACCGAAGGCTTTTGGAACTTTTGATAAGGAGTAAAGGGTTAAAGTTTTTCCATGGATGGTAAGATACCGATTGAATTTTATTTTATGCAAATTTTGAGGAAAGTTTGGTTCGTAATCCATTAGGTTGGATTTAATTTCCATGGCCCAGTGTTGGCTGGAATGGGTGGGCATTGTTGTTAATTTCCAACTTAAGCCCTTTGTTTGCTTGGTGTCCAACCTATTCGTTTTCTTTCCATCCCATTTCCTTCCGTATTCCACATTGTTTTATTTAATATGGTTTAGTAAGTTGCCAACCCATTTTCCTTGGTTAAACCAAATAAGGCCCTTTATGATGGTTCCCTTGGCCCCCTGGATTTAAAACCCTTTCTCGGTTCGAACCCATGGGGTTTTTTCGGGTTTTGGGACCGGAAGGGCCACCCTTAAATTTTTGAAATTTAATTAAATTTGAAATTCCCATGCTTATTTTAAATTTTGTGAATTCTTCCCGTCTCAAAAGTTTTCTTGGGCGATTCTGGGGGAATTCTGGCATTCCGTTAGGAAGGATGGGTTGTGCCCTTGGTTAGCTTGTGTTTCCCTTCCGAAAAATACCATAAGCCTACCTTCCGGCCTTGAAACCGTTGGGCGTGGGTAATTTTAACCAAACCTCTGGATTCAAAATCCTCGGAATTTCCACCCCTTTTTCCATTCCGTTCTGTATTAATTTATTGGCGGTTGTAATTTGGTTGGGCAATCTTGATCCAACAAGATATTTAAGTGGTTAAATTGTTTATTTCAACTGGAATGGACTTTCCTTTATATTCATGGTGGTTGAATAAATTTTTTATTGAAAGGGTGCAAATATCTTTGTGGTGGAAAGGGCCCTTTAGGTGTGTAAATTTTCGGGGGCCTTGCCTTGATTTAATTTCATTTAACCCTTTCCGTGGAATGGGTGCCTGGGGCCGCCCTTGAATTTTTGGTTAAATTTAAATTTTCCTTAAGCCCTTTCTTGATTTGCCGCCTGGATGGTCAATGGTTGGGCATTGTTTGGTTTTTTTCCGCCCTTTTTGTTGAGGTCAGGGTTCCAAAGCGGCTTGAATTTATTTTCAAACTTATAAGGCCCTTTAACTGATGTCCTCCCAACGTCCTTTGGCGAATTTTGTTTTTATTTCATTTAAGCCCTTTATAGGTGCGCCTTCGGGCCTTAAGGGCGAATGTTTTCTTATTTAATTCCCCTTTGGCTCGGGAGGAAAAGTCCGGTTTGAGGACTTCTTTGGGGGTTTTGGGGATACCGCCGAATTTCCCTTTCTTTATTTTGCTAACTTATTTAAATTGAAAGCAATGTTTAAGATTCCCATGGTCGGAATTTCATGCATTATTTAAAATATTCTTTTGTCCAAACTTCTTCATATTTTCATGGTTTATAGGCTATTGTTTGGCGAGAATGATGGGATCCAGGAATTAAAAATTCCTTTCGAAGGTTCCGATGCCTTAGGTTTCAAAAGCTCTCGCACCCTTGGATTAGTATTTGATTATTCTTGTAAAATAACGAGCCCATCGGGGAGGGGTGGGCGAAGGCCAATTAACCTTTCCTTGTGTTATTTTCCACCAAACCCATATTATCTTCGAGTTGTATTTCCACCCCAAATTTGAGTTCTTATTCCCCTTTCTTAAAAATTAAATTGGCCGTGAAAAGGGGGGGCCAATCGGGATTCCGCCCTGGAATATTGTAAAGCTTTGGCTTTTTGTAACAAAATTAATTGGTTCAGCGGTTAAGGCTTTCCTCAAGGTTCATGGGGTTGTTCAATAAAATAATTTTTAAGAAAAACTTGAAGAAAATTTTCCGTTGAGGTGGGGCCTTTGGCCCTTTAGGATGGGTTGGTATTGATATAGGGTGCAACCATTCTTGGTAAGGTTTCTTCATATTTCACGGTTGTGTGGCATAAGGAATAACAGCCCGGAAGCCTTGACCTTCAATTTCTTATTGAAATTTGAACCGGGATAAATTTTCCTTGACCCTTGAACTTGGGCCGGGGGGGAAGAAAGGGTTGGGGTTGAAGGTTTGGAGGAATTGGGTTTCTTCCTTTCCCAAAGTTTTTAAGGCTGGTTGTAAAATTTGCCAAACCTCCAACCCCCTTTATGGGATTAAGGAAAAAGATTGGGTTGAAGGGCTCCCCAATTTCTTCATCAACCCACAAAGAAGCGGGGAAGGATTTTCTTCTGTTATTGGGGCCATTCTTTAAAAGCGGGTCCTTTATTGGTGGAGGAAGGGAATAGCCTTCAATTGGATCCTTTGTACGTGGCGGATGCATAGGTCTTGAGGACTTTGGAGGAGCTGCTTGAGGACTTTGGAGGCTGAGGATTTGGGAGGGGCTGGAGCAGCATGAGGCGGCCGTGAGGGCATTGAAGAATCTGGCCGTGAGGGCATTCTTGAGGATTTTCGCCGTGAGGGCATTCTTTGAGGATTTTGGCCGTGAGGGCCTTTGTTGGTGAAACAATTGGCTTGTCTGTTGGCTTCTTTACCATTGATTTTCTCGGCTGAGCAGGGGGCCTCGATGGCAGCAGCGATGTGAGTCCTCATTGAATTTCCTCACTGCTTCTTTGGCTTGTCTCGCCAACGGCTTGGCGCTTGGCCCATTCTTGGAAAATCCTCACCACGCATGATCTTTGGTGGGGTCGACTTCTTGGCAGGTGCCAATGGATCTCTTGGGCATGGTGGATTGAGTGCGAATTTCTTCATGTACTTTGGAGTAACATACATACTCCCTCCATTCCTTGCCCATCTCCTTTCAATCCTCGAATCGCACCTTGCGCTGATTTTTATTTTCCTTGCCAAAACTTGGCGTCATCAGTGTGCAATAGTCGGATATATGTCACGAGGTATCTCAAAGCGATCCGACCTCGGGCCTCTTTCCTCCTTTACGTGGCTTCTTTCATACGCCATATTCTTGGTGAGGAATTTGAACAATCAATTCTCTGAAGAAGTATGCAACTTTCTTGAGAGCAGCTGCAAATGAGTTAAGTTGATGAGAACCTAGTGATTCAGCGGCGGACATGAGTACTGTGAGCAGTATAGTTGCGAGGAATTTGGAGAGGTCATATCGTTCTCGAGAAGGTTTTCAAAAGAATATGTTTGAGAATTTGACTAGATGAGCCTTGAAGAATTTCACTAGCGATCTTTGTCTTAGGTTCGAGTTGTATAGATCGAGGATCCACACAATTGAGGAATCTTGAGGAAAAATCATTGCTTGAGAAAGCGAATCAAGAGCATATTTCGTTTGAGGTGTTCATATGTGTGAAGGTTTGAAGAATAAACACCTTTGAAGATTTTCAGGAAGGTTTGAGAATCAAAGCGAGTAATAAAAGTAACTTTTAATTACTCGGCGAAGAACACTGACGGCCGAAGTGTAGATTAGAAGTTAAATCGATTCAGATCTCCCGCCCTAACTTCGGCGGAGGAAGACAGCTCTGGCGGCGAAGTGAAGATTTCAGCGATGTCGGTAGCAATCTGACGGCGATGAGGTCGAGCGGTGAAGCTCTTCCTCACGGTGACGATGAAGTAGCGGCGGCGCTAGGGTTTGAAGCTCGGCGAGAGAGAGAGAGCGGTCGAGTGGAGTAAAGGAAGTGAGGAAGGGAGAGGGATATATATAGCCACGGTGAAAAACCGTTCGCCCGAAAATTTTGGACGAACGTGCCCCTGACCTTTCTCATTCGCTTGACATGTGTCACCCACGTACTGAAAAGTGGAGATTGTGTTAGATCGTGGGCGAATAGATAAGTTTATCGTGGGAAGCGGAATGGATTGAGCGGCAAAGCCGAAAATTTGGATAAGATAAGTTAAAAGTTCCGTTCGCAATTTCTTCAGCTGACAAGGACACAGTGAAGATTTTGAGCGAGTTTCAAATAGAGCCACATGAAGAATTTGTGAATAGATTGGGTTGAGTATAGCATAGAGGGAAGGTGGGATCACATTCACTTAGCAGAAAAAAGCAACTGAAGGAATAGCCATAAGTGAATGTTGTAGAGGACATAAACCCATATATATATATATATATATATATATATATATATATATATATATATATATATATATATATATATATATATATATATATATATATATATATAGTCAATGAAGAAAGACAACGGAAACAGTGAAGATTTTGCAAAGTTGAAGAATTTGAAAAACTAAAGAATTTCAAAATTGAGGAAAAACTCAAATTGAAGATTTTCAACTTTGGTGGTGGCGTGACCCACCGTATAAGAATGATGATTTCAGACACCGCGTACAATTGTCGTAGGGTTCTGAGAATCAAATTCTTCATTAATTTCTTCACACTTAGAGTGTTGTTCTTCATTGATCGAAGAAAAACGTTTCTTCATGTGTTGCACATCTAAGTCATCAATTTTGCATAAGTGTCAGGATGTGTGTCCTTTTCAAAGAACATTAGAAGATTCTAAGATATTTATCTCACACCGCAACTTGCTAAATCTCTTCTCATCCAAGGGCTTTGTGAAGATATCGGCTAGCTGTTCTTGAGTCTTCACATGCTCGAGGAGATGTAGCCCTTCAACACATGATCACGAAGAAAATGATGGCGAATCTGAATGTGCTTTGTCTTGAGTGCTGAACTGGGTTGTGAGCAATCTTGAGGCACTCTCATTGTCATAGTAGAGGCACATTCTTCACGTTGATGCCATAGTCCTTGAGAGTTTGCTTCATACCACAGCAATTGAGCACATCAAGAACCAGCAGACAATGTACTCGACTTCGAAGTAGATAGTGATCATGATTCTGTTTCTTGAGGACCAACGGACCAAAGATCGTCAGAAATGACAAGTACCAGATGTTGACTTGCGGTCCACATGATCACCAGCATAGTCAGAGTCAGAATATCCAATGAGATCAAAAGTAAAGCCCTTGGGGTACCATAATCCTAGTGTTGGTGTGTGAGCTAAATATCGAAGAATATACTTCACAGCCTTATTGTGTGATTCCTTTGGTCTAGCTTGAAATCGGGCAAACATGCAAACACTAAGCATTATATCTGGCCTAGATGCACATAACTACAATAAAGAACCAATCATGGGCGGTATACCTTGTGATCGAAGTCAATACCATTTTCATCGATTGCATAGATGGCCATTTGTGGGCATAGGAATCTTAGCGCCTTTGCAATCTTGCATGCGAATTTCTTGAGGACATCTTTGAGGTATTTCTCTGAGATATGAATATGCCATTGTGTTGTTGTGAATTTGAAGACCTAAGAAGAATTTCAGTTCTCCCATCATAGACATTTGATATTCTTCACTCATCATATAGGCAAATTCATCACTATAACGTTGGTGAGCACAGCCAAAGATAATATCATCAACATATATTTGGCACACAAACAGTTCACCATCGTATGATTTAGTAAAGAGAGTAGGGTCGAGTGAACCGGGTGTGGAGCCATTCTTCACGAAGAATTCCTTAAATGTATCACACCACGCTCGTGGGGCCTGTTTGAGGCCATAGAGGGCCTTGTTGAGTCGGAAGACTTTGTCGGGATTCTTTGGATCTTCAAAACCTGGGGGTTGAGCAACATATACTTCTTCCTCAAGCTTACCATTGAGGAATGCACTTTTCACCTCCATTTGATATAAAGTGATATTATGATGGTTAGCATAAGGAAGTAATATCGAATAGCCTCAAGTCTAACAGTGCAAAAGTTTCATCGAAATCAATTCCTTCAACTTGTGTGTAGCCTTGAGCTACAAGTCGTGCCTTATTCCTCACCACAAGGCCATTTTCATCTTGCTTGTTGCGGTAGATCCACTTTGTGCCAATGATATTATGCTTGCGAGGATCGGGCGTTTGACCGGTTCCAGGCGTTGTTGAGCTCGAACTAATGTAATTCTTCTTGCATGGCCTGAATCCACTCAGGCTCGAAATCTTCATCTACCTTAGTGGGCTCTGTGATAGAGACAAAGAATAGTGCCCACAAGTTAGATAAATGTGAAGCTTTGGCGTGTGAGAGGACTGGTGCTTCAATGTCATCGATGATCTTGTCAACTTGCACTTCTTTTGCAGCGAGGATGAGCTGGTTGTCGTCGAGGAATTTGATCAGCATTTTCTTGACACCATTTTCTTGACATTATCTTGGTGCCTCATTTCGGCGTTCTTGGCGTCTGAGAATTACTTCTTGACAGATTCTTGATGAAATGACATCCTCAGTTGCCTTGAACTTGATAGAATCCTCGGTCTGGTTCATCTATCACGAAGGTAGGTGCTCTCTTTGCGAGCCATTAGTTTCATCGAACCGCACATCTCTGATTTCAACAATCTTGTAAAGAACATTGTTGAAGACTACTGTAGGTGTCTGAGTCCTTTCCATAACCAAGCATAAAACCTTCATGTGCTTTTCGTGCAAATTTAGCATTGTGATGAGGATCTCTAATCCAGCATTTAGCTGAAGACTTTGAAATAACTCACATTGGGTTTCTTGTCGTTGAGGAGTTCATAGGCAGTCTTCTTGAAGAATTTGTGAAGATATACTCTGTTGATGATGTGGCGCGATATCAATTGCATCAATCTAAAAAGCGACGAGGCGTTTTGTATTCATCAAGCATAGTGCGAGCCATCTCAACAAGAGTTACATTCTTGCGCTCCACGGCGCCATTTCTTTGAGGAGTATAGGGAGCAGATAACTCATGAGTAATACCAAGTTCATCAAGATAGTCATCAAGACCGAATTTTTGAACTCAGTTCCATTGTCACTCTGATGTGCCTTATCTTCACACCAAAGTTGGTTGAAGCCCTCAAGGAAAATCGTTTGAAGACTTCCTGCACTTCATGTTTGTAAGTAACAATGTGTACCCATGTTAGCGAGTAATCATCAACAATAACAAAGCCATAAAGAGATGCATCATTAGTATTTGCTGAGTAATGATTAGGACCAAAGAGGTCCATGTGAAGCAATTGAATGGACGAGTAGTGGTCATGATAGTCTTATTTGGATGCTTGGCCTTGGTCATTTTCCAGCTTCACGGGCTCCACACAAGTGATCCTTGAGAATTTGACATTCTCAATGCCAATGACATGCTTTTCTTTGCAGCGTGTGCAAATTCCTCATGCCTGCGTGACCAAGTAAATCGATGCCATAGCCAATATACGAAGCTTTTGCAAGTAGACACACGGCTGGTTGTGGTCTGTAGAGAAATCAACAATATACAAGTCTCCTCTCCTAAAGCCTTGAAGACTTTGGAATTGTCGACTTCCATAATCACAACACAGCGATACTTGCCAAAGACAACAACCATATCAAGATCACAAAGCATTGAGGCTGACATGAGGTTGTATCCTAAGGACTCAACAAGCATGACTTTGTCCATGTGTATGTCCTTAGAGATGCAACCTTACCAAGACCAATACGACTTTTGCCTTTGTCGGCAAAAGATGATATGCTTGAGATGTGGCGGTGACAAGGAGCATCCATCAATAGATTCTTGTCACGATCATGTGATTTGTACATCCACTATCGAGGACCCACTCATTGGCTTTGGGTTGATCATCCTCTGAGATGAATTAGTGCAACTTACGATCTCATATACTTCATCGATGAAGAATATGATATCAATTTCATCGAGATGAATTTCATCAGCGATAAAAGCAGATATAGCAGTATGAGGGCGTGTGAAATGAAAGTTCATTTCTTCATGATTAACTGCGTCCTTTCGAGCATGTTGTCGGGTCCCGGCAAATTCATTGGGCGTTAAAGCACGTGCGGAGACTGACCCTGAGAGGAAATTAGTTCTTTTCTTCACCACCCACATCGAAGGGGTGGCAAGAGTTCATCACTCTGCGAGCTCCATATGAGAATGGTGGCATAGAAGCCAATCCATTTCGTTTCACATAAGAGGGTTAGGGTAAGCATATGAATAAGCGAGAGAAATTCTTGAGGACTTATGAACATATTGGTTTGAAGAATAATGCACATATTCATAGCCCTTAGCTCTACCACCGCAAAAGCGAGTTGTTATACGGTGATAATCATATGAGGACTTTGATCCACGTGAGAATTTGGTCCGTATGAGGACTTGGATCCATATGAAGAATTTGGTCCATATGAAGAGTTTGATCTGGGGTTCCTATTCTTCACGGTGGTGTCATGAGGACATTCACTGAAGACTTTCGAGGCACTTCTTGGGAACCCAGATTTTCTTCATAAGAGAACCGTTCCTGCGATTAGTGCCAACATATCTAGCAAATACTTCACCATTCGATTTTGAACAGTTTATAGTTGGAGTCAAATGACTCATCGGAAGAATGAGGAGATTCACATGTAAAGCCGGATAAGTTAGATGGATCATTGGAGGTCCCTTTGCAGCAACCCATGAGGTTTTGGGGTCTTGCTCGGGCTTCAATATGTTCCATCGACATTGAGCTTCCTCTCAAAGGCAATACCCTCTTTCCTAGGGTTCTGTTGAGGATTTGCTTTTAAGCACATCACAAAAGTCGATGCCCTTTGAGGATTTTGTACATGCTGTCATGTACAATTCCTTCAACCTGCATCGTCGGTGATACTAGCAATGTCCTCGGATGAGGAATTAGTAATAGCAGAGGCAGGTGAAGAATTTGTAACAGTTGAAGCATTTGAACATTCAGGTGAAGAATTAGCAGATTCACGTTCAATGCACTTTAAGCATGGAGGAAAAATTCTTCCTGAGAAACGCTGATTTGTTGAGCAAGTAATGAATCGCGATCCTTCTGAAGATCTTCTTAACTCACTCTTAGCTTCTCAAGATCTTGCTTTTTTTGAAGAAATTCATAAGAAGTTTCTCATGATCAGATAAGAGAGTGTTATGATGACTTTGAAGGCTGTCAAACCTAGACTGAAGTCTCTGAAGATTTTCAGTCAGGGCCTTAGTGCGATCCATTTCTTCACCCAACATATCATCACTTTTATCTAGCATGTTTTGAACCTTTTCCAAGGCCGTTTGTTGTTTAGTGGCAATGCAAACAAGTTTGTTATAACTAGGTTCAATATCATCATCGGATCCATCATCATCGATTCATAGTCACTAAACTTCGGATGAGGAACATTGGTTACCTCGTCACCCTTTGCCATGAGACATGATCACGAAGATGATGATTACGGTTCGAAAGTCATTGTTTTGAGAGATTCCTTGAAGTCCTCAAACCAAGGATCATAGTGAGTTCGATGACCTTCATAGGCGTCGATTCGGTCCCGAGATAAACCGCATTGCAAAGATGCATAAAGCGCTTGAATTCATCTCTAGATGGCGAGGAGCAGATGATATCCTTCTCCATGATGTCAAGGCGAGTGTACTTGCGAATATCATCTGCGTTAGCCATCTTGCATAGATCGATAAGACCAATTTCGGTGACGGTCCACAGCTCATTGTCCATTGCCATGGTAGCTTCCTCATCATGGCCTTCCACTTGGGATAATCATGACCGTCAAAGATAGGGCATGTCACTTTCTTCATACCTGCGGTCGACATAACTAAAACTCAAGGTGGTCAAACCAAAATCACACAGAACAAGGGAGTACCTTGCTCTGATACCAATTGAAAGTGCGTTATATCAACTAGAGGGGGCGTGAATAGGCGATTTTATGAATTCTTCAATGAGAATTTGCGGTGAGAAATTCCTAAGTGAAGAACTACTTACTGCGGAATAAGTACTCGAGTAAGCATAAGAGAATGCGGGCATGGTCATCATGATGAAATGAAGACAATCAAAAGTCGAGAAAGCATAAACACGAGGATAACACAAGGCGAAGACAAATAGTGAAGAAATTGGGCGAGGAAATTGAGAAAGTCTTGATCAAAGTCTTCAAACACAGATATGAACAAACACTCAACACAGTTATGAGGAAATTGAAGAGTTGAGGAAATAGAACCATTTAGGTTGGTGAAGACAATGATTTGGTAGACCATTTCCAAGCTGCTTTGTCTCGGTTATGCGTCAGTTGGGCGGTGAGTATTTAAACTCGAGGACACAGTCCGGACACCCGATCGGCGAGCACGCCTTTCGAGGAACCAAGTCCTCACCGTATTCTCCTTGAACTAAGGTCACACAGACCTCGTCCAATCACTCGTGGTAAGTCTTCAGCGACTTCCAAACCTTCACAGACTTCGGTCACTCGGCGATCCACAATTCCTCTTGGATGCTCTAGACCATGGCCTTGAACCGTCTGGAAGAAGCACAGTCTTCAAAGGTAACAAGCGTCGGATACACTCAGGATCAATATCTTCACTGATGCTCAATCACTTTGGGTTTGTAGGTGTTTGGGTTTGGGTTTTTCCTCACTCGATGATTTTCGCTCAAAGTCCTCGGAGGATGGGTTGCTCTCAAATGACAAGTGTCAAGTTCTCTCGGAGCACCAACCAGCTAGTGGCTGTGAGAGGCGACTATTTATAGCCTAGGAGCAACCCGACATGATAAGACATAAATGCCCTTCAATGATATGACCGTTAGGTGGATAAGATATTTTGGGACAGGTGGCGGCAACACTGACAGATCGAAAATTTGACTCTCAAATTCCTCGGGGCTATCATGTTCCTTACTTTGTAGGCAATTCGCCTTTGGCGAATTCCTAACTCCTCGATCGAACAAATTCCTCGGTGACCGGAAGAACTTCGTCTACATCCTTTGAAGAAATTATTGAGCTGTATGAGATTTCAAAGGCTTCACTCGAAGGGATTGGTAGGTGTAGGATTTTGAGTTGAGCATCACATGGAAAATTTTCCTTAGTATTTCCTCGACCCCCTTTAACGATGCGGTGTTTCCTATGACTCAAGAAGAGAAAGACGAAACTATGAAAACAAAAGTCTTCACGCTTCATGTTCCTCAAGTGAATACCAAGTCTTCAAGGTCACACCAATTTCTTCACTTTCAAAGTCTTCAAAATATCAAAGTCTTCAGTCGAAGAACTTCATTTTAGAGAATTCGACTTTCTCTGTAAATATCAAATTCCTCATAGACTTATAGACCTGTGTACACTCATAAACACATTAGTCCCTTAACCTATAAGTCATCAATACACCAAAATCACTAAGGGGCACTAGATGCACTTACAGAAATATGGTTATTTAAATAGTGACAGATATTACTACTTTCCACCGTTTCCTCTTAGAACCAAGTCCTAGATTCATGCTACAGCTTTCCCACTTTCTTCCCTGTTTGAACCAATGCTTTGAGTTGACTGTATGAACTAGCTTTACTTCTAATAATAGTAGAAGTCTAGGTGGCTTTGGAACAGCGGACGGAAGTAGAAAAGGATCCACATGAAGGGGGAAGAGCTAGGGCAGTAGAGAAAGGCAGGTTCTGAAGGAATATATATACATGAGGTCATCGACATGTGGCAAAAGCGGTGTCGGAGGCGCATCTTGGCCACAATACATGAGGAGGAAGAAGGGTGGAGGCCCTCCCGAGGCAGCGCTCTCTCGGAGAAGCAGCAGCCGACCGCCCGATCGGGGAGCGGGCAGCCGTTGGTCTCCTCCCTCGCCGCCCGGCGACAGCGTGAGCGATGCACCTACACCCCCTGCCCGGTCGAGGTTGTCCGGCGGATTTGTGACCAACCGTGAGCTGAGAGAGAGTCGTGGCCACCTATGTCTTGCTTAGATCTGGAGAGCATGAGAGAGTGAATGAGAGGAACCCTAGTAAAGCAAGCGCTAAGGCTCACCTTTTATATACAATGGAGTGATTTTGTTGTACCGGCTTCAAAAAATGCGCTCCTCGTGTACCATGCAGTGGGTGTGAGAGAACTAGTGCGTCGTGCACGCTTCTCTTCGTGAGTACAATATATACTATGCCCAAGAGCGTTACGCATAAAGAGTAATAATATAAGTGTGTGGCGTGTGAGCTAAAATAAAATGTCGCGCCGTCTTTTGTTTTTAGAAGTTACGAGGGTAGGGTGTGAAGAGCACATATGCGTGGCGTCTACTGCGAGATAGGCGATGGGTGCCATGTCTTGAGTCTGAGAGGACTCGGGAGAGTTGTAACTCGTGAGGTGCGTGTGCGTGAGAGAGAGGGGCACATATCAATGCAATGCATGTGTCCGTAAATCATTATCCGACAAGCGTTACATACAAGCCTTTTCACGACGAGCGCCGTAAGAACCGTTAGATCGGCATCCAAGCGGTGTCGGTTTTTCCATGTCATTTAACGAACAACCACTCCTACACACAAATCTTCCACGTGAGTGTTAGCAACTGCCGTATGCTCCCTCCTTCGAAATGCGGTGCATATAGCTTTATTGAAAATAGAACCTGCAAACTTTTACGAGTTTTTAGTGTACCAAATTGCACATGTAGAATACCACTGTATATATCATTTCATTCATCTTGAGAGGTAACTATAAAGATGGGTGAGGAGTCTACAAAGAAAGACCATCGTATCACCGCAGCAATTTCAACCATCCTTTAGTGTCGAGGAATATCATAGGAACTCTATATGATATGATTTTTATAGGATTTTTTCCTTTAGAGCCAATTGGTTCATAGGAATAGATTCATATACTCTACATTTCAAAGGAAATAAACATGATATCATTTCTATAGCTTTAGAGCCACTTGGTTCATATGAATGGATTCCTATACTCCCTTAATTTCAAGGAAAATAAACATTAGCATATATTCAATAGAAAAGTTCCTATGATATGAACCAAATTACACTCTTTACTAATCCCTCCTCATAGGACTTGAGATACATGTCATCTCTAGATTCAATAGAAAAGTTCCTATGATGTGAACCAAATGACATCTCTTTTCAATCCCTACTCATAGGAATTGAGATCCTCCATGTCATCTCTTTCCTACAACTTCCATGTATACATCTTCTATTCCTAAATAGATAGTACAACCCACTAGTAGATTTTTTCCAAAACATGCAACTATGGCACAAGAACTATATAGTGTGCCAATAACTTTGAAAGATGGTTATTTGGATGAAGCTAACCCGACGGTGCGAGAGATGGGCAAATCCGAGCACTCTTGGCGTTGGATATCATCAACATTCCACAGATCTGCCACATGTACAATTTAGAAGACTCCATGGTTGAACTTAAGCATAATGCACAAACCTCAAAACACAAGCACTTCTCCTTTGTTATAGAATCTTACGTATCATAATTGATTATTTTTTCTAAATGAATTGCCATTATTTGTTCTTTCTTGTATGATTTACAATGCACAACCCATGAATCTTAACATTTTTCTAATTGATTTTGAATGAGATGAACTATAAGAACTAAGCGAACATCTACATCATGCATATATGACTCAAAGCTTTACATGCTATAGTGTGTATTTATTCATAATTTGGTTTGAAATCTCATGTGTTCAATACATGTGTACCTTACTAGTTTTGAGTAGAGTAGCAAATTTCACATGACCCGGGTATATCAAAATGCAGGGCCCATGCATCATTGCCTTCGGTCGAACCTCGTCGACAATTTTTTATGCGTGCTATATCTCCTTGGTCCCCGAACCCAAAATGCTGCCTCGTTCCGTAAAACCAAGTGGCGCACACATATTTAAAGCGTCGACTCAAACTCGTTTACTATGGCGTGGCCCTTGCGCTGTAGTACTCCTACAAACCCTACCACCGCACTCATCATCGGTTTTCTTCAAGAGGGCGAGGAGAAGCCGATTTGTAGTGGGCGCTTTAAAAAAGGATCATAGTGGAGACCCCTACCTAGGGTGCCCTAGGTAGCTGCCGCACACATCATTGTTTTCTCTTTTCTTTATGCTCTTTGCGCTAGAGTGAAATGATGGTTGCTTCGTCCGTCAGCTTAATGCGGGAAAGGTGGGGCTTTGTGATTTGACCCTCATCGCTCATTTTCTACTACTGGCCCTCGACCGGGTGCCTCCAATTCAACCGCTGCTCCGAACTGTGATTTGGTCCATCATACGTGGAACAAGGCGGTGGATGAGCCACATGTGCCAAAGGGGTCTGTTAAGTGTGTCGTCATTTAGGTATGCGGACTGACCACCTTGACTTGCTTCGCCAACACGATAGGAGCAGCCTACCACTTGGTTTTGGTCCTTGGTGAATCCGACTATATTGATCTAAAAGATACGTGCTGAACTACCCTCTCTGTCTCGGTTTTTTTATTTGTAGGCGTCTCGGTTTATAGGGCTGCTGCGTAGTTCTAGGTCATCCATTTGACTAACTAAATATGAGTTACTATGTCACAAAAAGTATATCCTTTGGATTCTTATTGGTTGATATGTGAAGAAACAAAAAGCGAGGTAGAAGTTAATGCACGCGCCTTAGTATTTTGGGATTATTTGGTTTCATAAGATGACTTACTCACCTAGGCGGAGGGTAGTTGTATTTAAAAGTCGAGGCGGGGCTTTTCCAGCGTAGTAAGCGAGGCAGTTCCGCCTAGTCGGTTCGGCAGAGACAAGAAGGCGAGGGAGTAGGCTCTTTGCAAGCGTGGGGTGTGTGATTTGTTGTGATTCTTCTTTGGACAGGTGGGGCCCGTGATTTGACTTGCCATTATCATTTTAAGCTGCGGCTCTCGACCGGCATGAGTCTCCGATTCTGACCACCTCCATCTGGTGCCTCTCCCAATGCTCCACCATGTAGTAGTAGAAGCTGGCTCTTGCATGAGCCCACTTCTCCACTTTTCCTTGCCTCTCTTTCCTCCACATATGCAAAAATGCCATGTAAAGCACACTATTGTACTTACTTTCTCCTCTGGTGCTTAAGCTTGCCACATAGGCATAAAATCTGATGTGGCAAGTTAATCAGAAGAGAGACTAGTTTGGTGACCCAAGGAAGAAAGCGTGCTAAGCGCGTGTACCTAGGTGAAAAGACAATTTTGAGTCTATAGCTAATTAAATGAAACAAACTTAGCAACACCATTTCATTGGAAGAGGCCACTCCTTGGAAAATGCAATAAATACTAGTACTCACTGTGTCCCATTATGTAGAACGTTTTGACACTATACTAGTGTCAAAAAGCGTTCTGTCAATG
This sequence comes from Aegilops longissima, assembly GCA_021605205.1. NCBI lineage: Eukaryota > Viridiplantae > Streptophyta > Magnoliopsida > Poales > Poaceae > Aegilops > Aegilops longissima. The sequence goes on from JAHIAM010002637.1 coordinate 67,843, forward strand.
ATTCTGAGGCAGGGGTCCCCAGACTTGCACACTGCTGTGGCGTGGCTCAAGGGGCCCATCACGGCCCATCTTCATCAACACAAGCTCAAGACCCTCGCGAGGGGCCAAGCCTCATGAGGCGGATGACAGGGGAGCTTCCTCGAGCCGCAGCCTCATCAGGCTGGCTCATGAGGAGGCGGAGAGATCAAGGCGGGGTACCTCACGAGGTGCCCATGGCATAACCATGACGACCAAGGCGCCCGAGGCGGGCGCCGGCCAGTGATGTCCTCCTTTCCTCTTTGGTGCAAAGGGAGCAAGCGAGGCGAGAGCATCAAGCAAAGGCGTCCATTTGGTGCAACAAGACCAAGACCAGCCAGCGGCAGGAATGAAGTCATTGTGGAGCCCAAGCGGCGTCACCACAGAGCCTTTGACGGTGAGGACCAACTTTAGTCGGGATAAGTGTACGGATGCTCCCCTTCAAAATGGCCAATTGTTGGCGCCCTTCCGCTCAATATTTGGGAAGAGGTCAGGGCCCTTGCCTATAAATAGGACTAGCCACTTACAGGATAGAGGCATCTAGAGAGAGAAGGAGGGCGGTGAACTCCTCCTAGCAGTTCATCGCCCGACCAAGAACAGACCCTCATGAGGCTGTTCTTCCTTGTGTATTCATCACCATCAGCCCAAGAGGCAATCCACCACACCACAAACTAGAGTAGGGTATTACACCACAATGGTGGCCCGAACTAGTATAAACCTTGTGTCTCTTGTGTTGTTCCTTTAGTAGTTTAGATCCTAGCGGCGGCGGGGTGCGAGTAGGTAGAGGGCGATATCTCGCGCGCGCAGGTGTTGAACCTCAAAGTGCGGAACCCGAAATCCGCCATTTAGCGCGCCAGTAGAGGTGTGCGAATTAAGTCTTCCGCCATACATTCTCCGTCGACCACCGCATCCATATCGGCCTTCGCCGGGCCCTTTTGGCCTTGAGCCGCTCTCGATTCGCGTCGCCCAGACGGCTCCCGTCGGAGGCGCCATCGTCGTTCCACATCGCATGTGAAAGTGCAACTATCCTAGGTGGTTTTGGTAATTCATAACAACATATAGCTCATTGAGCTAATGCTATTCAAGACTATTATTTCAGGAAAGCTCAATGAATGGCATGGCATGGATGATGAAAGTGGATCCCTCAAAATACTAAGGACAAAGGATTGGCTCAAGCTCAAAAGCTCAAGACTCTTCATTTTACATTTTAGTGATCCAAGATCACATTGAGTCTATAGGAAAAGCCAATACTATGAAGAAGGGATGAGGTGTTGCTTAATGAGCCTTTTGCTTCATGTGCTTAGTGATACGCTCCAAAACCCTCAACTACTTTCCCACAACCACAAATGACCTAAACCTAAAGCCAAAATCGGTCACACGATTCTTTCTATCAGCGCCACCGATTCCAAAGTCATAGCCACTACCACAAACCCTAAGCAAATCGGTCTTACCGATAGGGATCTCGGTCTCACCGAGATAGGGTTACAATCTCTGTTTCCCTTCGTAGCGTTTCAGTCTAACGAAGTGAGCGATCGGTCCCACCGAGATTGCAATGTAAACTCTCTGTTTCCTTTTGTAACATTTCGGTCTCACGAAAAAACCAAATCGGTCCCACCGAGTTTACGACCAACTCTCGGTTAGCTAATTATCAAAATCGGTCTCACCGAGTTTGTATGTCGGTCTCACCGATATTACGTCATGCCTAACCCTAACCATATCGGTCTCACCGAGATGCATGTCGATCCACGAAAATCACTAACGGTCACTAGGTTTACTAAATCGGTCGACCGAGTTTGATGATTCGGTCCCACGAGTTTGGTAAATTGTGTAGCAGTTAGATTTTGTGTGGAGGCTATATATACCCTCCACCTCCTCTTCATTCGTGGAGAGAGCCATCGAGCGAACATACACTTCCAACTTATCATTTCGAGAGAGAACCTCCTACTCATGTGTTGAGGCCAAGATATTCCATTCCTACCATATGAATCTTGATCTCTAGCCTTCCCCAAGTTGCTTTCCTCAAACCCTCTTTCCACAGATCCAAATCCTATGAGAGAGAGTTGAGTGTTGGGGAGACTATCATTTGAAGCACAAGAGCAAGGTTCATCATCAACACACCATTTGTTACTTCTTGGAGAGTGGTGTCTCCTAGATTGGCTAGGTATCACTTGGGAGCCTCCGACAAGATTGTGGAGTTGAACCAAGGAGTTTGTAAGGGCAAGGAGATCACCTACTTCATGAAGATCTACCGCTAGTGAGGCAAGTCCTTCATGGGCGACGACCATGGTGGGATAGACAAGGTTGCTTCTTTGTGGACCCTTCGTGGTTGGAGCCCTCCGTGGACTCGCGCAGCCGTTACCCTTCGTGGGTTGAAGTCTCCATCAACGTGGATGTACGATAGCACCACCTATCGGAACCACGACAAAAACATTCGTGCCTCCAATTGCGTTTGAATCCTCCAAACCCTTCCCCTTATATTCTTGCAAGTTGCATGCTTTATTTTCCGCTTCCTATATACTCTTTGCATGCTTGCTTGAATTGTGTGATGATTGCTTGACTTGTCCTAAAATAGCTAAAATCTGCCAAACTATAAAATTGGGAAAAGGTTAAGTTTTTATTGGTCAAGTAGTCTAATCACCCCCCCCCCCTCTAGACATACTTCAAGGCCCTACAAGTGGTATCAGAGCTTTGGTCTCCATTTGCTTTGATTTCCATAGCTTTTGGTGGTCATAGCCTTGGTTTCACAACCTAGGAGAGTATGGCGTCTAGCGAGAAATTATCACCGTGAGGTCCTTGCTTTGATGGTACTAATTTTGCTAGTTGGAAGCATAAGATGAAAATGCATATTCTTGGACATAACCCGCCGTTTGGGAAAGTATTTGTATTGGCTTGCAAGGTGAATTCTTGATGGGAGAGAACCGAACCGTAAAGCTAATCGGAAGAATTGAAGATGCTACAATACAACGCTCAAGCATGTGACATCATCTTCAGCGGTTGTGCCCGAAGAATTCAACAAAATCAGCCGTCTTGAGAATGCAAAGGAAATTTGGGATACTTTGATTGATATGCATGAAGGTGCGAGTCCGTCAAGGAATCCAAGTTGGATGTGCTCCAAAGTCAACTTGACAAGTTCAAAATGAAGGATGGTGAAGGTGTCATTGAAATGTACTCTAGGCTTGATCTTATCACAAATGAGATTGCCGGCTTAGGGAGTGAAGAGATGACCGACAAATTCATCATCAAGAAAATCCTAAGAGCATTGGATGGAAAGTATGATACCGTGTGCACATTGATCCAAATGATGCCAAACTACAAAGATCTCAAGCCAGCGGAAGTCATTGGAAGGATTGTTGCTCATGAGATGTCACTCAAGGATAAGGAGGAACTTCACAACAAGTCAAGTGGTGCTTACAAAGCCTCAAGTGAAGCCCCACATCATCAAGTGAGAAACCAACCTTCAATGAAGAATTGAGCTTAATGGTGAAGAACTTCAACAAATTCTACAAAAGTAGAAGCAAAGAAAAGAAGCTCCAAGTCAAGGTCTTACAATGACAAGAGATCTTCTAGTCGAGGCGAAATTGCTACAATTGTGGGAGACCACGACACTACTCCAATGAGTGTCGACACCCTACAAAGAAGAAGAATCACCACCAAGAGAGGAGGAGTAAAGATGATCGTTATGAGCGAAGACCCTCACGGAGAAGCAAGGATTAGGAAAGGAAGGACAAGTCATCAAGAGCTACACAAAGCGAAGACATCAAGCTCATGTTGGTGAATGGGTTTCCGGCTCCGACTCCGACCATCACTCAGAGAGAAGCTATCACTCCGACTCTAATATACTCAAGATGAAGGTGTTGCGGTCTAGCACTTGTGTCAACCAACTCCTCGACATATTTGAATCACCAAATGAAGGAATTGGTAGATGCTTCATGGCCAAAGGTCCTAAGGTAACACACCCAGTATGTTGATTTTGATGTTGATGAAGATGACTTGCTAGGTGATGATGATTTACTTGTTGACAACTCTAGTGATGAATACTATGATGAAGCGTCAATTAATCATGCTAATCAAGCGAATGACAATGATAAGGAGAAAATTGAGCTTCTAACTAAAGAACTAAACACTCTTAAGTTGGCTCATGAAACTATCTTGAAGATCATCGAGAACTTTTAAGGGCTCATGAGAAGTTACGCTTTGAAAAGCTCAATCTTGAGCAAGAGCATGAGTTCTTAAAGGCAATCAATGATGATCTCCATGAAAAGTTCTTCTTACATTGCCAGCGTTTACTCTTATCTACTTACATGCCTCAAGTCAAGTCTAGTAACAAGTACAAGAAAGAAACTTCCTCTAGTAGTAACAATAATAATGTCAAATCCAATGTTGTTGCTTCTAGTAGTTCTCTTGATTCCACTAATGATTCTCTTAGCCAAGTTACACTTGAGCAAGAAAATAGTTTATTGAAGGGAATTATAGAAAGGTGTTTACAAGAGCCTTGCAGGGAGTAAGCAATTGAGGAAATTATGCATAAGCAAGGAAGGCACGGAAGAATCAAGGTGTTGGTTTTGAATGAAAGTTCAACGCCAATGGAGTTGAGTGGGAAGAAAATCAATACCCCAAGACAAAGTTTGTTCCTCAACAAAGAAGTATGATCCTACTTCCTTCAAGGGACACAAGCTCAAGATGATCTTCCACCACAAGACCACAAGAACAAAGGCAAGGACAAGCTTCAAGAAGAGATTGATGCATTTGAAGAAGCACCTAAAGCCTCGTTCGAATGGGTCCCCAAGACTACATCAAGTTCTACTTCATCAAGTACAACTACAACTCAAGGATTCCCATCAAGATGATGTGGATCCGAAGAAGAAGAACTAGAGAGTTCTTGAGGTGACTCCACCAACATTCTTCACTCATATCATTTTGGCAAGAACAAGTGCAATCAACTTTCACATCTTGCACTAGTTCAAGGAGTCACAAACCCTCATGTTGGTAAGGCAAGGGACAAGGTAACCTAATGTTTTCATGGACATCATCTTGTGTGTGCATCACTCTATGTCTATGGATATTCTTGTTTGTTCCTTGTGGGACTAACCCATGTAGGTATTGAAAGTGCAACTCACTCCAAAGGATTGCTCCAAATGATCTACATCAACATTGAGCATCTACATCTTCAACACCTACATGAAGTCATCATCGACAAAACCCAAGGTTAGTTCATCCCTCAAGGGGATCTCACATCTAGGGGAGCTTAACTCTAAGAATTGAGTCAAAGCAACTCTAATGGTGTGAACACATTAATGCATTATGTAAAGTGGTAACCCCACTTGAGCTTAAGCGATGAGTATGACCTATGATCAAATGTTCTCATTTGACTCCTAAGTCAATATACTCATATATAGATGACCTAGTCATCGCCAATTGTTTGATAGTTGCTAAAATTGGTTGTGCATGCTTTGCCACATATTTCAATTGCCATCTTATTGTGTGAGCATGTTGGTGCATATTTTACTCATTCAAGGACATCCACTTGTTGTTTTGCTTGTTTGGATTCTTTTCTTTGTGCCAAGTGGATGGACAAGAATGCCTAAGAACCTTCTTTAGCTATCTATGCTTTTCTCGTCTCAAACTCTATTCATGCTACATCACAAAATTTGATCAAGTCGATTTGAACCACTCGTGTGAGGAGCACTTTCGGAGTCCCGATTAGTCATAGACTTAAACTTCCAAAACCTCTTAGTGATTCTCGGTCGACCGATCCTTCCTTTTCGGTCCTACCGAGATCATCAAGTTGATCTGAGTTTTCAATCTCGGTGCAACCGATTTGAACTTTCGGTCTCACCGATTTCTTTATGCTGAACACGGTTATGCATCTCGGTGCCACCGAGTTGTTCCACTTGGTCAAACCGACAGCGTCGAGCTATATATAGCCACGAGCAAAATTTTGGAAATTTCTCCGAAACCCTTCGCCCGCGCAATAGCTCGCTCTGCCATCGTGGTCTCGGATCGTCTCCTCGTCGCATGACAGCCTCCGCATGCTGGTCTTCTCCGCCGTCAGCGGATTTCGTCCCGCCGTTGCCGCCATAGCAAATCCACCGCCAAGTTAGGGTATGGACTTGATCTTTGTGCTATCACGTCGATTCTGGCACATTGTTTTCATATTGAATCTAGATGTGATTCAAATTTTGAGGTTTAGGTTTCTTGAAACCATCTCGGACCACCGAGTTGAAAAACTTCGGTCTCACCGATTTGGCTTATGCCATTGCACTAGTGACTCTCGGTCGACCGAGAATTACTAATCGGTGCAACCGATTTGAAGATTGTGAAACCCTAGCAGTCTCGGTACCACGAACTGAAACTCGGTCAGCAGAGATCATCGATTTAGGTTCCAAAACTGCTTGGTATCACCAAGTTTGAAAATGGTGGATCGAAATGCTTTACTGTGGAAAACTAAGACTGAACTTTTGAGTCATTCTTTTGCAAAAACCTCTGCAATTTGTGATGCTCATCTTTTCTATCTCATCTATAACTCTTCACAGGGTCAGCGATCAGCTTTGCGGTATGTCGATCAAAGTGACAGCGAGCAGTCGAGAACAGCGAGATGGACTTGAGTGAGGCACTAGTCCCTCAACCGGATGAAGGGAGCGAAGTACTCCGAGCAACCTGCCTAAGGCTGAAACTAGGCAAAGGAGGAAAAGAACTTCAGATTCAGAGGATGAAGATTATAGAGCCGAGGAAGATGAGGCTATCTCCAAGAAAGTTGTGCTCAAGAAGGAATATGGCTCGACAAAGAATGCAAAGCCAGGCATGAAGATCAAAAGGCTGCAGGAAGACAACCAATGTCCAAGGCTAGAGAATCAACTAAACTGCTGAGAAGCCTGATCCCAAAGAGCCCTGCTTTGAAGGAAGAAAAGAAAGGAAAGGGTCAAGATGACCATGGCGGAGTTATTGGGAAGCCTTCCATGATGGAAGAAGAGGATGAACTGCTGCACCAGCTCCAAAGGCACCAAAGCTTATGGGTGATGCTATTAGATCGAGGGCTGCCATATCTAAGCCAAGGAAGCACCAAATCTTCCCCAAGGCCAAGTCTACACCAAAGAGGAATACTAGAGTATTCATTTCTTTGAAGAACAAGGCCCAGTGCACGAGGATCTTGATGAGGAAGATGAAGAAGGACAAGTTCTAAGAAAGCTCAAGCCCAAGATACAGGACCACAATGATGCCCATCCTATGGCTAGGACATGAGAATCGGGAAGGATTCAGGGTGAGGATATGGAGGATGGAAGATCCATATGCTTCAAGGAGAAGAACTGCTGTTGACTACGAGGTTCCATACAAAGGAACAACGAGGACTTTTATGAGACCATACATTGGACAAGAAGCCCATTATGCGTGACATGAGGTGGGTTGGTTGGAATTTCATGAAGGAGAATGAAGAGCACTATCTGGAGTGCAAGACAACTTTATTTCTTGTGGAGTTGCAGATTTTGTTGGGCAAAATCTCACAAATTGGAATGATGAGCTTATCATGCGGTTCTACTCCACATCACATTTTACCGGATGGAAAAATTGTTTGGATGTACGAAGGTACAAGGTACCAGTCCTTTGTTGAAGAATGGGCAAGTCGATAAATGCCCAGAGGAGAATGAGGATGACCTAGACATTTATGCATAGAAGAAGATGGGTCACAATTCAATGGCTCACATGTACAAGGAAATTCCAGGACAAGGCATTAGCAACTCACAAGTTTGGATCAGTTCACTTTCTGCTATCGGGGTTGCCAACCATAAATTGGATTACGAGGCACACTTTGTTGCCCAAGTCAGTGACCATAACATGATCGGAGGGCATGCCATCAACATGTTGCATGTGTTTGATGTGCCACGAAGTTCAAAGTCATGAGCACGATCATTGAAACAATCAAGAGGGACTGTGAGATCGAGAAGAGGAGCTGTGGATATGCCTTAGATTCAAGAATTGATAAACTAAAAATGGGCACATGAAAATATAAGTTGGATAAGGAACACTTTCCACTTTATCCAGACTTTGAGGACAATGAGGTTGTCATGAATGAAGATGATCCACAATCAGTTCAAGCTCGGAGAAGAAGGAGAAGGCAAAGAGGAGAAAGCTGCCAAGATGCCAACTCAAGAGGAGGCATCGAGTATTTCTTGAAGAACAAGCAGGAGTAGCTTGATTACTTGATAGCATCAACCCTAAGGATAGAGAAGGGATTGGCCACCCTCACTCAAAATCAGGAGAGCTTGGAGAGAATCATAGAACAAAAGTTCTATAACTTAGATGTGAAAATGGCGAGATTGATCTGCGGTGGAGGAACTACAAGAGGACATGCGAGGAGAGGAAGGGCAAAACAACAAGCGATGCATTTGCGAGTGCCTAGAGCCCAGAGGTCATCGGTAGTGCGATTTCGACACAAGAGCAAGTTCATCTGCACCAGCTCTGACCTCGGTGCCACCAGCTCCGGCATCTACATCAGCTCAGCTCCATCTACTTCAAGCTGAAGCTTTCGTCCTCGGCATTATCCGGACTCCACCACCTGAAGATCAAGCCTGACGAGTCGATCTAGCACTATGCATTTTCTATGAACTTTTTGGTAACTTGTTGCCAAAGGGGGAGAAAAATGTATAGATCATAGGCTTCGAGAGAGAGAGAGTGTTGCTTTTGTTCTCTCTTGCTTTATTTGGTGGTTTTCAAACTTTGTTTGCTTTTGGTTGAGATACTATACTTGTGAGACATTGATGATCATGTGTTTGATCATAAGCTACACTTATGCATGTTTGATGATATTATCCTATCTATCTTATGTGATCACTCACTATGCTTGGTGATGAGTGCATGTATTCATTGTTTATTATTTTGGCGCTCCACCAAGATGTATGTGACATGGAAGAGTAACCCATGAGCCTAATTCATTGTGCATTTGCAGTCCAAAGCAAATCTAAAACTATGCACAAATTTAGGGGGAGCTCTTGCTTATCACATACTTCTCAAAGCGACGATGTTATTTAAATTTTATTATCATTTGTCGAAGCTTTGATCTATATGTTGTCATCAATTACCAAAAGGGGAGATTGAAAGTGCAACTATCCTAGGTGGTTTTGGTAATTCATAACAACATATAGCTCATTGAGCTAATGCTATTCAAGACTATTATTTCAGGAAAGCTCAATGAATGGCATGGCATGGATGATGAAAGTGGATCCCTCAAAATACTAAGGACAAAGGATTGGCTCAAGCTCAAAAGCTCAAGACTCTTCATTTTACATTTTAGTGATCCAAGATCACATTGAGTCTATAGGAAAAGCCAATACTATCAAGAAGGGATGAGGTGTTGCTTAATGAGCCTTTTGCTTCATGTGCTTAGTGATATGCTCCAAAACCCTCAACTACTTTCCCACATCCACAAATGACCTAAACCTAAAGCCAAAATCGGTCACACGATTCTTTCTATCCGCGCATACCGATTCCAAAAGTCATAGCCACTGCCACAAACCCTAAGCAAATCGGTCTTACCGATAGGGATCTCGGTCTCACCGAGATAGGGTTACAATCTCTCTTTCCCTTTCATAACGTTTGGTCTAACTGAAGTGGCGTCGGTACCACCGAGATTGCAATGTAAACTCTCTGTTTCCTTTTGTAACATTTCGGTCTCACGAAAAGAGCAAATCGGTCCCCCGAGTTTACGACCAACTCTCGGTTAGCTAATTATCAAAATCGGTCTCACCAAGTTTGTGTATGTCGGTCTCACCGAGATTACGTTATGCCTAACCCTAACCATATCGGTCTCACCGAGATGCATGTCGATCCACGAAAATCACTAACGGTCACTAGGTTTACTAAATCGGTCGACCAAGTTTGATGATTCGGTCCCATCGAGTTTGGTAAATTGTGTGTAGCAGTTAGATTTTGTGTGGAGGCTATATATACCCTCCACCTCCTCTTCATTAGTGGAAGAGCCATCGAACGAACCTACACTTCCAACTTATCATTTAGAGAGAACCACCTACTCATGTGTTGAGGCCAAGATATTCCATTCCTACCATATGAATCTTGATCTCTAGCCTTCCCCAAGTTGCTTTCCACTCAAACCCTCTTTCCACAGATCCAAATCCTATGAGAGAGAGTTGAGTGTTGGGGATACTATCATTTGAAGCACAAGAGCAAGGAGTTCATCATCAACACACCATTTGTTACTTCTTGGAGAGTGGTGTCTCCTAGATTGGCTAGGTGTCACTTGGGAGCCTCCGACAAGATTGTGGAGTTGAACCAAGGAGTTTGTAAGGGCAAGGAGATCGCCTACTTCGTGAAGATCTACCGCTAGTGAGGCAAGTCCTTCATGGGTGACGACCATGGTGGGATAGACAAGGTTGCTTCTTCGTGGAACCTTCGTGGTTGGAGCCCTCCGTGGACTCGCGCAGCCGTTACCCTTCGTGGGTTGAAGTCTCCATCAACGTGGATGTACGATAGCACCACCTATCGGAACCACGACCAAACTTCCGTGTCTCCAATTGCGTTTGAATCTTCCAAACCCTTCCCCTTATATTCTTGCAAGTTGCATGCTTTATTTTTCGCTGCCTATATACTCTTTGCATGCTTGCTTGAATTGTGTGATGATTGCTTGACTTGTCCTAAAATAGCTAAAATATGCCAAACTATAAAATTGGGAAAAGGTTAAGTTTTATTGGTCAAGTAGTCTAATCACCCCCCTCTAGACATACTTCAAGGTCCTCTGACTGCCGTCAGCGCCGCCACCCGGCCCGGCGAAGAGCAAGCAACAAGCATCGTCCCGGCATCCCTCCGTGTGAGGCAAGGCGGCCGCTGCTACCCCTCACTGCGCCCGGCTGGTTCTTCGTCTCGCGCATTCAGCGGCGCCCATGGAAGGATCGAGCTGCGCTCATCGCGACAAGCGAGCTCTGTGCTACCGTTTGGTCGGCGACATCTCTGAAGAGTGGCTCGACCGCGTCGCCGAGCTTCGTCCCGCGCGCATGGGAGCTCCCAGCGCCCGTCCGTCCCGCTGCACCGCACCCGCCCTGGCGGCGGCAAGCTCGAGGCGCCTCGGCTGCCTCCCCCTCAAGCGCCACGGCTCCAAAGTAGCGTGGTCCTGGGCGGAACCCGCTCCGTCCGGCGCCCGGTAGCGGCAAAACAAAGCTGCCGAAGTCCCTCGCCCGCTTGTAGCAGCAGAGCCTCCCTCCTCTGCCCGCCGCAGCCAGGAGAAATGAAGACCATCATCGGGGCGAGGGGCTGGGGGCTTCAAGGCAGCAGCGCGTCGCTGTATCTGGCGGAGCTCAAGCTGACCTCTCAAGCGCATCTTCAAGCAGTTCGCCCTTGAAGTGAATGCAGTCCTCCCGAGCTCGAAGCCACCGCCCCTCGGTGGTGGCGTGCGCCATCACGTTCAGCTCGGCGGATCAGCTCAAGTGTGCGGCCCACGGCGAGTCCTCCCAATGCTTTGCTCCCCAATCATCGACAAGCGTCTTTGGTCACCAAGACCCTCATCGATGGCGGCGCGGGGCTCAGCGTCTGTCTGCAGAAGCGTTCAACAATCTCCAAGTGCCTTACAATCAGCTTGACCAGCAAGCCTTTCTCTGGGGTCACCGGCGGCTCCACGGTCCCGATTGGGCAGGTTAGCCTCCTGTCACCTTGGTAGCGCGACAACTACAGCACCGAGCTCATCGACTTGCGTCGCCCACATTACGCACCACCGCCTAGCGCCATCCTCGGGTACCCGGCGCTGGCCAAGTTCATGGCCGTAACCCTCCACGGCTACAAGCGTCCTCAAGATGCCGAAGTGGCGGAGTCATCACGGTGCCTGCGAAGAAAAGGGCGATGTGCTCCTTGGGCGAGCCTTTCGAGCGCATCAACTGGAAGACCCGGATCGCGGGGCGAGGAGGCTTCGAGACCGCCCCAAGAAGAAGAAGACATCGTCCGGCCCGGCCCCTCGGGAGGCAGGCCCCTCGAGGGTCGCCTTGCTCGGGGGAACCTCCTTCTCTCGCATAGGAAGCGGCGGCGCCCTCCTCGAGGAAGGGCTCGGGGCTCCCCCTGGAGGGCCGCCGACCTTGCTAAGGTCACGAGGAAGGCGCTTGGGCACCACTTGGAGGCATGTTTGACACGTTTCCCTCAAGAAGGAGCAAGACAAGGAGGGCGAACCCTCGGGAGTTCGTCGGCAAGATCATTCGGGGCTGCAGGAGTCAAGAGTCATGAGTGGCGGCCCGCTTACTACCGTGGCTCCCCTTCCCGCGAGGATGGTGGGATCTTGGCGTCTGCATCGACATACCGAGGGCTCAAGCAGGCCGCCTCTCGAGGCGCCTCTGGCCCTCTCGCGTGGGGGCGCTGCGAAGGACCACCCACAACTATGTTCGCATGCCTTACGTCTTGCGAGCAGCGGCTGCCAGCCTTGGCCTCATGAGGAGCATCTGAAGGCTCAAGAGGCGAGGCGTTCCATAACCTGGCGAGATGGAGATGGTCCACGAGGCCACCAGGCGCCTCCGGGCCTCCTGAGGCCCTTGAGCACAGGGGCTCGTGAGGATCGCTCCGCAGCCCGAGTCTGCTGCACCAACACCCCTTCGTCTTCAACGCTATCGGTGACATCTTTCAAGTTTCATTTCCAGTGGGGCGCCCCAGGCTGCACTATTCCCGGGCGCGTGGGTCCGTCCTGCGGCATGTATCCCTTTGCCGTGTTCCTAGCTTATCTTGTTTGGGCGCCCTCGGCTCCATCATCCCAAATCGCTTCGGGCGGACACAGCGGCATGTATCCCTCTTGCATTTATTTGGTCATCGTTCGACCCATCATGCTTGTTATTTGATGCGATCCATGGCACCTTTTCTTCGTCCATGTCGACCGCTTGCACGTTAAAGGGGGTACACGAGCATCGCGACTCAGGGCTCCTCTGGCCTCCACCCTCACCCTCTGGCCTTGTCCACGGCATCGCGACACAGCATACCAATGCGGGTGAGACCAGCTCGAGGGCGGGACAGGGCGTGAAGTGCGACATCTAACCAAATCTGCAGGAACACATTACAAGATAAGGCCCGAGTGCGGCGCAACCCGCCTTGAGGTAGGGCCCGTGAGTCCATGCTGGCTCACGGGTGCCCAGTCACCTCGTCGAGGCCCTACCGTGCCAGCCACGTCTCGGCGGGGGGCCTGCGCCCAGGGGCTCCTCGGGAGAGCCCCCTCCCGCACTAGTGGAAGCACCATGCTCCTTGTTGGTGGCGACCTTGCCGAGGCGGCTATGCCCGTACACATCTGGGCGCTATGCTCAGCGCTGGTGATAAACAAGCGAGGATGGCCCTCGGGCTTCATCAACCTCGGGGAGCCGGAGCTCGATGTCGGCCTCATCATAGCGCCTCCCCTCGGGAGTGCAGCGAGGGCTGAGCCGCGAGGGCTGCTTGCAGGTCACGCCAGACGCCGCCACCCAGCCAGGCCCCTCGTGCTGGTTTGTCATGCAATCCCTCCCGGCGGAGCTAAGGTGCGAAGGCCGTTTGTGCGTCGAGGGGACTCCTGAGCATCGCGACTCGGAGCCCTAGCTGGTCACGTAGCCCCTCACTCCTTAGTTCCGAAAGGCTAGCGGCGGTTGAGGTATCGTGGGGCGGACTCTGCGGGCGTGAAACAGTAGATCCACCACATCTCACCTCCTACTTGTTGTTAAATGCGCAAGGGGACTCCACGAGCATCGCGACTCAGGAGCCTAACATCACGTAGCCCCTCACTCCTTGGTCCGTCTGGTTTCGGTCGGGGCTAGCAATGGCTGAGGTATCTTGTGAGGGCAGACTCTGCCGGCATAGAACATAAGCAAGTAGGAAGGAAAAGCATAAATTTCAAGGAATTCAAAAGCAAATATTACAGTCCATAACTATTGTCCTGGCATAAATGCAAGTTTCGCGCCTCCCGAGGCATGATACATGTGCAGGAATTAAAAGCGAGCAGGAGCCTGTGAGTCACTTGTGGCGGTGGAGCTGCTTGCAGAATGAGTTAAGCCTTGTGGAGCCCTTGAGGTTGGTCGCGCCCGCTTGGCTTGGTGCGAAGGCCGGAACTTCCTAGTAGAACCTCCTTACGACCCTTCACGGCCTCGGCGCGGCAGCAGCAAGCTCGCCCTTCCTTGGCTCAGCCAGCTGTCGAGGTCGGCGTTGGGATCATGAAGGTAGGCGTGGGTGAGGACCAGCGTCGTATGCGAAGACAAGACATGCGCCTCGGCCTCAGCCGTGGGGCCAAGTCAAGGCGACATCTTCAAGGCGCGAACCGGGAAGGGAAGCAGCTTGGCGGGGCTGTCCTCTGCGCCCGGCCGGCCAGGCTCTCGAGGCCGCTATCGTAAAGCTCCCTCAGCAAGGTGCGAGCCTTCACCTCCATCTCCGTGAAGGCCACGCGATCCTCGGCAAGGACCCGTGCCTTGCCGTCCAGCTCAACCTTCCTCGCCTCCAACTCTTGCTCCAGGACGCCTAGGCGTTCACGACGCTTCTTGAGCTTGGCATCCCGATCCTTGACGGCCACGCCACCTCGCGAGCTTTCATGCCTTCCTCCTGCTCTTGGCGAAGGCGGGCCTCCTTGGCGAGTTGGTCCCGCGGGCCCTGCAGCTCGCTCTCCAGCGCCTTGCAGCGACCTCGGACATCGGCTACCTCCCCCAAGTCGGCGTCACGAGCAGCTTTCGCCCCAAGGACGGCCTGCTTCTCCTCGTCGCAAGCCGTCGAGGCCTGGACCAGCACCGCCCAAATCGAAGCGTCAGAGCGAATCCAGCCGAAGCCGGCTCAAGCGCCCGGCCACTAGGCAGTGGCGCCCAAAGATCCTTCGCACCGGTCGATTCAACAGCATGATCTAGAAGCGGTAGGAGGAGTCGGAGGCAGCGGTCGGTGGGGTAGGAGGAAGGTGGCAGCATGACCCACGGTATCTGGCGGAGCTGCTGCGCTTAGCGGCTATGGTGGCAGCATCGAGCAAGAGCACCTCGGGGCCGCTTGGGCCATAGAGCTGAGCCCGCCCAGCAGGCTCGGCCGGGCCTCGTGAGACGTCAGGCGGGAGAGAGCCCGTGCATTGTGGTCACCTTCTTTGGCGGGCGGGCGCTGCCCAGGCGGAACCTCGGAGATCCCTTGGCTTCTTTGCCGCGGGTGCCAGCCTAGCAAAGAGATACGGACGTCAAGCCTCAGCGACAAAAGAAGAAATAAGATAGGAATCGAGCACTTACTGGTCGTCGCTCGAGGGCTTGAGCAACCTCCGACCATATTTGAAGCCCAAGAGCCGGCTGCAGGATCAGCCTCAAGGAGCTCGGGAGGCGGAAAGGCGCGCCTGAGATCGCTTGGGCAGGGCGGACCAGCGAGGATCAGCCGGTCGTATCCTTCTTGGGATCGAGGCAAGCTCCGCCGCCCTGCTCCGTCATCATCCTCGTCGTCGTCGTTGCTCGGTGAGGCGGAGAACACGGGACTTGCAGCGAGAGGAAGGGGCCCTCGACTCTCCGTCAGTCGCCTTGTAGTCGAGCCCTCCTTCTGCTCCCTTCTCCCTTCTCTTGCTGGAGTCGGCGGAGGACCGTCCACAGGTCCTCGGGAACCTCCATGAGCACGGGCCCGTCCCGTTGAAGGCAGGCATGGACTCCACTACACCTCCCGGTCGTCTCGGAGGAACAAGGCGTGGGGCGCCCTCCAACCTCGCCACATCGCCCCGACCAAGAATGGAGAACCGCAGCCAGGTCTTCGTCGGCCCAAGACCCTTGGGGCTCGGGTGGGGCCTCCACATCGGAGTGGAGTGCTGAGCGGAGCCAGCTGGTGCTCGAGGATTCCCTCGGCAACAACGCGCGGCCAGCTCGCCGCCCGCCATCTTGGCCGACCTCGGACCATGTCCATCTTCTCCAACACCGGCCTCGCCCAGAGGTCCTGAGCTCCACTTTCGAGACTAGTCGTCCAGTGCGTGGGGTGCTCCGTGGGCAAGATTAGCCCGAGGTGGATCGCCCAACATCTACCAAGACCGGTTGCTCCTGAAGCCCTCAATCCTCTTCGGGGTTGAAATGGCGATGGAGCTACCGTATCTGACGGCTTCGCTGCAGAAGATGGAACCACGAGTGGTCGGGAGGAGAAATAGTGGCGCAGCTGCACCTTTGAGGCTGCACCAGCGTGAGCCTCACAATAGTGGCGAAGATCGCGGAAGGAGAACGAGTTGGGGTGGAGATCACGAGCTTGTAGCTTGTAATGGCGGAGGGCGAGAAAGAAGAACTTCGGAAAAGGAAGGCATCGGACCGGCAACAATGGGCGCTTACAAAGCGGATAGAAGGTGCTCCCTTGGTCCTCGGGTGGGCGGGCCGACCTTGAACACCTTCGCCCGTCGATGCCTGCGCCCGCCACCATCTGGCGCACCGGGCAAGGCTCGCCTCCGACACGTTCAGCGAGTCAGGCGGTGAGTACCAAGCTCGGCGGAAGATGCAGCGCCATGCCTTACTAGAGGCGTGCGGTCGAAGTGGATCTGAGGATTTGGGAGGCAGGAAGGAGGCGCAGAAAGGGGATCGGCGGTAACCGGAGGAAGCAAGGGAGCAAAGCCTAAGCGAGGCGCCGCTCCTTTGTCGACTCATCAGGTTCTTTGAGGTACCAGCGTCCAATCAACATCACCTTGGCGCCCAAACCCTTGTTTGTTAGAACCCATGGCGCTTCGCCTGCCCTTTGCCTCTGCTCGGCCAAGCCGGGCGTGCCTTGGGCCAGGGGCTCTTGTCGGTGTGCAGGAGCAGGGTCCCCAGACTTTCCTGCTGCGGCTGTGGCGTGGCTCAAGGGGGCCCATCACGGCCCATCTTCATCAACACAAGCTCAAGACCCTCATGGTGACAGCGGAGGCTTCCTCGAGCTGCAGCCTCATCGGTGGCTGCGAGGCGGAGAGATCAAGCGGGGTACCTCACGAGGTGCCATAGCGCCAACCATGAAGACCAAGGCGCCCGGTGAGCGCCCGGCCAGCTGTGTCCTCCTTTCCTCTTTGGTGCAAAGGGAGCAAGCGCGGCCGAGCATCAAACAAAGGCGTCCATTTTGGTGCAACAAGACCAAGACCAATAGCAGCAGGAATGAAGTCATTGTGGAGCCCAAGCCGGCGTCACCACGAGCCTTTGTGAGGCGAGGACCAACTTTAGTCGAGGATAAGTGTGCGGATGTTCCCCTTCAAAATGGCCAATTGTTGGCGCCCTTCTGCTCAATATTTGGGAAGAGGCCGGGGCCCTTGCCTATAAATAGGACTAGCCACCCACAAGATAGAGGCATCTAGAGAGAGAAGGAGAGGCGGTGAACTCCTCCTAGCAGTTCATCGCTTTGGCCAGAACAGACCCTCATGAGGCTGTTCTTCCTTGTATTATTCATCACCATCAGCCCAGAGGCAATCCACCACACCACAAACTAGAGTAGGGTATTACACCACAATGGTGGCCCGAACTAGTATAAACCTTGTGTCTCTTGAGTTGTTCCTTTATTAGTTTAGATCCTAGCGGTGGCGGGGTGCAGGTAGGTAGAGGCGAGATCTCCGCGTGCACCCATTGTTCGAACCTCAAGGTCTGCGGAACACAAAATCCGACACGTTCTTATATTATGGGACGGAGGAATGCGAAGAAAGAGATAGAGGAGTTAAAAAATACACTTATGCCCAACCTTATAGCCAACCTTGTTGTAGTATGAGTGACTAAGTGATGACTATGTATGACATGCCAACATCGGATAGCCTACAGCACCATGTTAAATCTCCAAGCGCGGCGACCCGGCCAGTCGTGGTAAGCGCGACCATGATCTGAGCTCTTTGGCAGCCTTGGATCTGAGATAAAGCGATGCATGCTAAGTTGCTGAAAATTTGCGAATGACCCTCAGGATAGGATATTCACCCATAGGTCTAGAATCACGCCATGCAACGTTTGATCTCAGATCCAAGGGCTCTCGGAAGCCGTATCATGGGAGAATGAAACCACTACCCTGCCATTTGCATCTTGGCGATTCGCGCCTAATCGTCCCCCGTCCTTTAATACTACGGCGTTCGCTCCTAGTCGTCCGTCCATTCACATTCGGCAGTTCCACTAATCCTAACCCTCCTCCCAAATCCATGGAGTCCCAAATCTCCCGATCGGCGGTGAGTACAAGGTTAGAACCATCACGGCGATGAGTTCGGCGTCATCTACACCCGTACTTCCACGGCGGTGAAAGGATGCCTTTCTCGCTTGACGCATGTTCTAAAACTCACATGATGAGTGGGTGGCTGGGCTAGATGTTGAGTACACCACGGTCGTGGGGCGAGAGAAGGATCTAAGGGCGAAGAGAGGAAGAAGCCCGCCGTGATCAGGTTTGTGTACATAACCTTTGCTTGGTCTACACATATGCCATGCCGGCGTTGAGTGCGGAGATTTTCAGAACTTCCTTGAGGACAAAACAGTCAAATTCATTCTGTAGACTTTAAGAGCGACAAAGAAGTCCTACATCGGATAGGCCTCGTTGTGAGCAACCCCTTCGACCACCGGAAGAATCGGTTGGTGCCCTCGTTAGCCTTCAATGCGACCTGGCGAGGAGCCATGGTTCATCCCATTATAGTAGCTGGAGAAACCTCCATACCGTTTCACCGTCATGCATGTCGGCGGAATGTACTAGATATAGACCACATCGGTATGCTGCAATGGATGGCTACCTTTGTTTCAATATCTACAAGGGCTGGATGAAGAGCAACAGCCAAGTTAGCGGTTCAAGCAAGAAGTATCGACCAAGAGGAAGAGGGACAAGGGCGAAGTCGAGGGGCGTGGGCGAGGACTCGAGTAAGGTGGCGATGTCGTTGCTCATGGTGGTTCTAAACTTCTAATGCGGTGTCTACGGATTAGTTGCATAGTTTAATTTCAGGTGTGCTTAGTTTAATTTGAGGGGTGTGTTGTGATGAGCCCCAATGAGAACTATGTTATGTTTCTTCTCGTTACTTTAACTCTTGGTATGTACATACTAGCACTAGTATTTCTTTAATAGAATTTAGCACCCCAATTAAGCACCTACTAGCTTTTTAATAGTACTATATGCATAATTTGGCGACAAGCGCTCTCTATATGTACCACCTTTTTTAATTTCAATTTTTGCTCCACAGCGCAATCCGTCGATAGTGAGTACTCTTGTACTAAAAGTATACATTTTTAAAAGGCTAGCGTCTGTTCATCACACACACACACACACACACACACACACACACACACACACACACACACACACACACATATATATATATATATATATATATATATATATATATATATGCCGTTAATTCTCAACCAGAGCAGCGTGCATGCCATGTAGTAAACGTCTGGAGGAAGTATAGTAAAAATCAGGTGATTTTACGAAGCGATCGGCGGGGAGCATGGCACATCACTGCGATCCCACG
The DNA here is from genome assembly GCA_021605205.1 of Aegilops longissima. NCBI lineage: Eukaryota > Viridiplantae > Streptophyta > Magnoliopsida > Poales > Poaceae > Aegilops > Aegilops longissima. Next base: position 87,212 of record JAHIAM010002637.1, read on the forward strand.
TGTCATGATGTACCAAAGGCGATCGCGTGTCCCTCTTGAGGCGAAGCAATACTAGTACATGGTTTGAGATGATGTCGAACGAAGTGTGAAATAATGGTTGCCGTCCATCAGGGAAGGTGCGGCATTGTGATTTGGCGTATCATTGCTCATTACTACTCTTGGGCGGTGCAGTGGGGTCGTCCCCCTGTTGTTCTGCTTTGTTATTTGGTGCTTGACCGTCGACCGGTTGCTATATGTCCCACATATCGGCTGACGGAAGTACATAATTCATGAAAGGGGGCGTCGGCGGAGGTATACTACAGAATTCATGAAAGGGCGACTTAGTTTTGGAAAAATCTGTTTTTTTGGAGTATGTACCCACTAGGGTTTATAGGGCTCATCTAACAAACATTCGTTTTTCCGTTTGATAAGTCTCAACTCTACTATACTAGTAGTAGTACCATTACATGTTGGACTTGAGTGCGTTAGATCACCCGGCATAGCAGTGTCAGAGAAACTAACCAATGCATGTACAAGTTCATGGAAATTTAGTGGTCATTCATGCATTTGTTCTAATTAATGCCTCGGTAAACATAACTTCTTGAGAAAAACGAGCGTACTGTGCAAACTACGAAATTAATTCGACCACTCACCGTCTACCTTGATTGGAGAGATTTTGAAATTGAGCCATAAACTAGAAAGGAGGAAGTAGTAACTTTTGTCTCGATTACTATTTGTGGCCTTGTATAGATGCAAAATGTATTTTTTATAGTGGCCTTGTATAAGTAAATAGAGGAGTACTAACCAAAAGTACGTAGTAGGGACGAGGAGTAAGCAGGCGGAGAAGTAAATTTTCTCCTCGTCTGCGAGCCACCTTGTGATGGGCGAGGGAGGCGAGGCGTAAGGCATCTGATAGTAGTAGCTTCACCTCATCCTGCGAGACACACGCCCGTGGGCGGGAGGCAGTGTGCTAAGCAAGTTTCTCCTCGTTCTGCGAGTTGATGGGACACATCAAAAGTACTCCGGTGTATAGAGCCTTGCCTCTAAGGTAGGCCCCACATGGTTTGCCTCTTTTCTTCATTTAACATAACGCATCAAGTCGCAATTTGTTTGTTCACCCGTGGTAGGCGATACTCCCTCCACCAAGTGGACAACCAGATTACTACGTGCCAAATTACCACGTGGGCTGCCTTTTAAATGAAATAGGCTCCACCGTGTACCAGCGGGTGTGGTTGGGAAAGATCTGAGAATGCGTGCGCCGTCGTGCACTTTCTTCTCTTCGTGCCGTCCCCCACCTACGTGGGTGTGTGTGAGAGATACAAACCTAGACATAATCGCCGTCCATCCCATGCTTCCGCCCAGATCCGACCACAGGTCACCACCACAGCAACCGCCCCTCCTCCTCACCTTATCTCTCATATTTCTCCCTCCATTTTTATATACAAGGGCCACTATCAAAATTACAATTTGCAGATATACAAGGCCACTAACACTAATAGATGCAATATTAATGGTGTTTGCCTCGTGGTACTAGCAAAGGAGGACATTAATTATCCCTTGCATGCATGCGGGAGTTTGTAAAAATGCATCTTGATGTTCCGTGCAATGCAGACATCTTACTAGTCCATGAAAACAACACATGGCAAAATTCCACAGCGAGCGAGGATTTGAATCTATTGGGAGGGCTGTTTGGATCTTGCCGGGGTAGCCAAAATATTGGCGACCCTTTTGTCCACCGGTGCCTTTGCCACCGATGAGCGAGAATGGCTCGGTGCTCATGTTGTCATGCATCCTCCAGTAGCATGTTGGAGCGAGCTCGCCGCGAGCTGTGTTTTTGTCCCTAGCGCCGCCAGAACCGCCCATGAACCGACCGTCGACCATAAATTCGCCATCAACGTAGCCGCACATTATGACAGACAACTCAATCAATCGGACAAAATTCACGCAAAAGCGTAGACAAACTGATATTTCATATAACCAGCGGCGAAATCATATAAAATACGGATTTTCATACAAACATAACGAATTTCATTACATTCAAATGAACTACAGCGGTGCTAGTTACTGGACAACACTGGTATATAATACCTGGCCTAAATGGTGCTTTGGCGATCGATTTGTGTTCCTCATGTCGGCGACATGATCACCGGACTGCCGGGAGGCAGGAGGTATATGCTTCAGCGCAAAGGGCGGCTCGCTTCCCCACTGCCCAGCGATATCATTGGCTGGTGTCGTAAGATGATGGTGGCGGCACGGTTCGAGTTCATCACGGGCCACTAGTTAGCCATGGGCGGCACCGGCTCGAGTTCATCTAACATTGACCTCTTCGTGGAGCCCATGCAGAAGTCGGCGAAGGTCCTCGCAACAAAAGCATCGACAAGACACCTGCTATATGCGCTGGTGTCGCCTCATGATGGCCTTCATGGGACCCAGCGGCGGTGACCTCCATGTTCTACTTCTCTCGATGATGGCGGCGGACAGCGGGCCAGCCACCGACTCGTCGCTCTCGCGCACAACCATCGCTGCTTGCATGGCGTGACCGCCCGGCATGAGTCTCGAGCCCGCAAGCAGGAGGCAGCGATGCGAGGCGGCGGCGTGGGCAACGCAGCGCGGCGCCCGTCGCCGCTCCTCGTCGGCTTCTTTGGGCGGTGAGTTCTTTGAACAGCAGCGCCCGGCTTAGGGCGGCAACCGGCTCCGTCGGGCGAGGAGGGAGGTGGATTTGCGAGCTGCATAGCTTCGTATCCGTGAGCTACCAGGCTGGCTTGGATGAGAATAACTACTCTTCGTAAGCCATTGTAAGAGTGGAAAAAATGGTGGAGGAGATAGGGAGTGGCGGAGGTGTGCGATTCTTGGCGGTGTTTGGCCTCGTTTAAATAGGAGATTAAATAGGCGGCGGATGGGAGGAGCTCGGCCAGCGTTGCGTTGCGCCAGCCGGTCATGATTGGGCGTGTGTCAGTGGGTTTCTCGGCTTCCACAGGCGGGTTTCATGGGCGTTTGAATGCGGCGCGGGCGTGTTCAGCCCGGGCATGCAGCATGAGTGGCGCTCTCGACTCGACCTAGAACACTGCGCCGTTCTTCCAGCGACATGTGGGCTCTTTGGGTGCATAGCACTGCATGTCGGTGACCCTGCGAGCAGCGCCGGCGGAGAGGAACCTTTGGTGGGCGAGGCGGTCAAGCGGGCATTTCATAAACCGATGATTGTTCATTGAGTGTGGCGTCATCTTTTCATGTAGTTAAGCCTACTATGTTGATAGCCATTTCGATCGTTGTGATTCATAAAGGCGATGCAAACATCAATGTTACGCTTATCACAGATAAGATTGATTAATCCCGTAACAATCCATGTCCTTAACAAAGGTGCATGCGTATAGGTTGGCGTGTGTCTTGTATGCGTGTCTTTGTGTGCATGCTGTGTGCATGCGGCGTGCAAGTGTTGCGTCGCGATCAAAGGTGCGTTCGGTGTGCATGCATGGGTGTGTGCGTGTGTTCGTGAGTGCATGTATGCGTGTCGGTGTTGCGCTGGCATGCGTGCGTGTGTGCGTTATGTATGCGTGTCGATGTTGCGCCTACATGCGTGCGTGTCTTTCGTGCATGCATGTGTATGTGCGGAGGTGAGGCTACGTCGGTCGGTGACTTTTCATCTACATGATCTTGAGATTTTCGAAGTCACCATAGGTGCCACGTGGTCAGTGGAGCGTCTCCTCCCCTTGAGCGTACATGGCGGAAAATACTGAAATTAACACTAGATAAATCGAGCACCGTGACATTAACCTTGGTGGGCTCGAGAAACCCGCGTCCTCTAACCATCCAACCACATGTTGGTTGCACGACAAAATGTATGTGGTGACCGTGATGAGCTTATTCGAAGTCGGTGGCGATATCGTGCTTTCGCTTCAAATACAATGACCGTAAGTGTCGTCAACAAAATCTGAGCACGCATCAAATGCAAAGTCCGTCGGTGTCATCAACAAAATATGGAGACATATCGTGAGCTAGATACCGTTGTACTATTGTATATGCTTATTTTCTTAGTGGCCGATTGCGTGTGTGGTGTGGTGGGCACATCATTTCTAGTTGTGGTGGGTCAACATGAAGACTCATGGGTGGGTTCCATCTGCGCCACATATAGGTTGGACGGGGCGTGTTATCTGAGAGACCCATGTGGAGGACTCGCGTACAACACGAAGCTACAGTCGCGAGTACTCTATCCCCAGGTGATAAGCCGACTATATATGATTTGTAATCCTAGGCCCTTAGTATGTTATACAAGCTTGGGGGCTAGTTAGTCGATAGTATACACACGCACAATGCACGGTATTTACGTGTACTTTGTACACCTATCTCTAATATCTGATACCAGGGTAGGCTCTTTCTTCATCTGCAAGGGTCCGATCCGAACTAGGGTAAAACTTTGCCTCGTATTACCATCCAGCCTATCAGCCGGGGATATCCTACGAATGATATGATGAAATCATATCGCCAACTACTATTAGAGAGGTGTGTCGGGGGGCAATGTGTGTGAGTGGCCTAAAGACAATGTGCGTCTGAGAGACACTTAGGCACATATATATGCGTATAGAGGCTAGTAGAGACCGTGCATGTGTATATATGCATGTGAGAGAAATAGTGTTTTCCAACTGAGATTAGTGAAAAGAGTGGTACATAGTAGTCGAGAAAGAGAGAGAGAGAGAGAGAGAGAGAGAGAGCATGTCGTGAGACACCCGACACCTTGAGAGAGATTGTGAGCATGTGTGAAAGAGAAATGTCGATGCATATAAAGTGTGTGCACTTATCGTTTGATAGAGATATATAGCGTTTGTGAGAGCAGGCGAGGCATAGTGCATCTACGTGTAAAAGGCGGTTCTCGCATTAAATTAAAATACAAATGGCATTATTATTTTTGGATGAGATCATGAATTTTGCAAAATTTTGTATGGATGAAAATCGGTCTATCAGAGACACCCATACTCTATTGAATTCTAGCATGTGCATGTGTTTATTTCATATTATCGATCCATAGAGTGAGGCGGTTTGAAATACATGCAATGGATCCTTGCAATTCATATATAAACCGATAAAGGGGTTTGAAGATTGAATTCATAGGAAGTGCATTCATCTATTTGAACCGAGATATTGGCATTTGTAAATCAGATGTAAAGGGGCATCAATCTTTGTTGTGAGTTTGAACATGCTATATATATTCATACACATATCTAACTTTTTTTGCAACCAAGGAGATTATACGGAACCATGCATGAGCGAGGTAAGTTGCATATTTTTAATATATACTCGTGTACAATGTATATTAAAATGTACCCCTCCATTCCAAAATAATTGTAGCTTTAGGATTTTCAAGAGTAAAGATTTGTGAAGTTTGACAAATCCTGAAAGTTCAATTCAAGAGAACCAAAAGCGTTAATGTTTATGCTCCCAAATATTGAGCAAGCGCCAAATAGGCCTCTGGTCACCCAAAACTACTTGAGACTAATGTTTTGGTGGTAGGAAATTACATCGACTCGGCCCGTGTAGCCTATCGGCCCGATGTCAAAGGTCTAAACGGGGTAGGTTTGTAACTTCACCAAGGCCTTGATCTCAATCGCCTCAAGAAGCATTCATCGCCGTGGCGCCTAAACACCATGCGCTCGGCGAAATCTATCCATACATTTGGGACACGACATGGTGTCCTACCCCAACCATAATATGTCCGAAATTTTAGATGGGGGCAAAGTTTGTAACTTTCCCAAATTTCAAACAAGCGTCTCAAGCGAAACATTGTTCCCCTTAGTTCCCGCCTCCCTCCGTTTCCCCATTCATACTCCATGGGGTGGCTCCCTCTCCACCAGCCCTTGAAACCCCAACCTCCTCCGTCCTCCACCCCATAGCGGCCAATCCACGCCGCCCTCCTCCATCACGTCGGGCCGGTACCCGGCGTCGTCGTCCAACATAACCCCATAACCATAGCGCCCTCAAGGACTTAGCAGTGAAGCGGCGAGCAGCCTCCACGGCCCGGCGCCCGGCGTGCACCGTGCAGAACCACTCCGACCACGCCGTCCTGCGCCTCCTTGCTGCGGCTCCACTATCATAACCGACCCTTGCCGGGCTGTTCCCGCTATGCCGTGGTTCGCCGCCTCGGATCTGCTTCCCGCCAGCAGGCACGGCCACCGCACCACACTCAACAACTTGGCCATGGGTTCGTCCAAGGCTGCCGTCCTCCACAACTTTTGGTTTCGGCGAACAACAAGATCGTCGGAAAAATAGAAGGAGGACCTGCACTGCTTGCGATGAGAAAGAGTACTCCTCTTCCCTCATTAGATGCAAATCTTACGTCTCCGCTCACACCGTATTCATCCCACGAAAAAACTAGTTGGCGCTTCTTCTGCATCTTCTTCGTGATACTAAATGCACAAGGTTTCCTCCTTTTACTATTTCACCTTTGCTAGAATTGGTAGCCCTTTGGATTTCAATTGAGGTCGGTCGAACCATAATTAAAAGAAGGCACTAGCTTAGGCGCGCGGAGCACCTAGTCGCTTTGTTCCCAGAAGCGGTGCATCGGTGTCTATCATAGGGGTGTGGGCGCGGAGCTGCTTGCGCCTGATCTGGAGGTCGGCGGGGCTTGAATGGATGGCGGGGGTGCCAAGCACGGCGGTGCGGTGGTCGAGGGAGAGGCGCGGCGGGGGAGAATCTTGGGCGGTGGTCGTGGCGTTCGAGGAAGATCGTCAACACTGGTGGCTGGAGGTAGATGAAGCGATCTGCCCGTTCTTTGTACATCGGACGGTGCGAGAAAAAATGGATTGACCTATTTTCTTTCGATCGACTATTATTTTCATATAATCCTGTAGTAATTGAGTGTGCCATGCAGGTTGTAGAGCTATCATATGCCTCCGTCATTTATTTCTCACCGACCTGCTATCGCTACCTTTACCTTTTGTACTAATTGTGCACACTTCACCCATACTCACACTATTGTTTTTTATGCATGTGTATTTCAGACTACGATGCAGTTTTGATGAATGCGAGAAAAGAAAAGGCAATCGCTCGGTGTAATTGAAGATAAGCACTAAGCGTTTGGCGCTCTAATGGGTGCGATGTCGTGATTAGAGGCGATGGCAGTAGCTCTGCGATTGATGATCTCAATTGCCACACACAACCATCCAGTGCTTGCTTTAACCCGTATTTGTCAAATGTGGTTGCATGTTGCATATGGTGTCTAGCTTGTATTTCTTCCAATTTGGTTAAATTGCATCCTTACTTTACATTATACCTTTGATAATGACATGCCTTCCTGTTTTCATACATACTACATATGTCTATTAACCATGTTAGTACATCAAACTAATGCTCTTTTGTATCCTCGTCAATCACTTATGATGAGGCAGTCACCGGGTGGAGTTCTTGTGAGATGCCCTACTCGTTTAAAGAGTGTAGTGTCATCCTCCCACATGATTCTCAAGAAGCAGCAAGGCTAAATGAAGATACTCAACGTAGCTCTCTTGTTGATCACCACAATTCCCCACACCACCATCGCGGTGCTTGCTCTTACTTGGCGGTGTGATATGTGGTTGCATGTTGCATATGGTGTCTACCTTGTAATGCTTGATTAGGGTAAATTGCATACCTTAGTTAACACATTGTACTGTGAATATGACATGCCTTCTGTTTTTGGTACATACTCGTCTTTCTATTAACCATGTTCTTACATCAAACTACTTTTCTTGTGTATCCCTCATCAATGCTCCTAATTTGTTAAATTGCATCTCCTTAGCTTACACATTATACATGTGAATATGACACGCCTTCCTGTTTTTGGTACATACTACATCGCCTATCACACCATGTTCTTACATCAAACTCTTGTTCTTGTGTATCCTGCGTCTATAAACTTATGATGAGAACGATCCGCGCATGGGTTAATATGAGGCGCAATACTCTTATAAAGAATGCAATTTCATCCTCTCCACATGATTCTCAAGAAACAGCAAGCCTAAATGAAGATATTGAGCGTTCTTTGTGTACACGAAGACAGCACTTCCCTACACCACCATCATAGGTGCTTGCTCCAACTTAGCGTGATATGTGGTTCCATGTTGCATCTGATTGTCTAGCTTGTAATGCTTCTAATTAGGGTAAATTGCATCTGCTTAGTTTACACACTATACCTGTGAATATGACATGCCTTCCTATTTTTGGTACACAATACATCTATGTGTTAACCTTGTTCTTACATGAAACTACCTCTCTTCTGTATCCTGCATCAATCACTTACGATGAGTCACCTTTATTCGTTGCATATTGCATATTATTTCTAGCATGTTTCCATGTATTGCTTCTAATTTGGTCAAATACATTTGTTAGGGCACGCTTTTAATTTGGCAGAGTGATATTGGTTTCAGCTTTCATATGGTTTCTAGCTTGCATCGATTCTAACAAGTACCTTGTGCTTAGTTTACACTTTATACATCATACATGTCAATATGTCACGCCGTCCTGTTTTTCATACATATTCCATCCTCCTATCATGCGGCTGCCTTACATGAAAGTATTGTTAAATCGGTATCATGCATCAATAAGTTACGAAGAGCAAATTTTATTCTTTTTCTTATGGGTTTGACTTGACAAGGCAAAATCAAGAAAGAGGAAGGAAAAAAGTAAGGAAAGGCGAGGATGGTGGTCCTCTGCGACAACGTAAGCAGACATCATGCGATTCTCCTTGTCTTGATAGTGCATTACATGGTCCAAGTCTCCGCTCCCTACTCCACCATCCAAGGTGCTTGCTCTAACTTGGCGATGTGATATCTGGTTGCATGTTGCATATGGTGTCTAGCTTCGTATTGCTCCTAATTAGTGTAAGCGCATCTGCTTAGCTTACACATGATACATGTGAATATGACACGCTTTCTGTTTTTGGTACATACTATATCATCTATCACACCATGTTCTTACATGAAACTACTCTTCTTGTGTATCTGCATCAGTCACTTATGATGGGACACCTTTAAGTTAGCGAGTGTGATATTGGTTTGCGTCTTGAATATGATTTCTAGCATGTATTGCTTCTAGTTTGATGAGCCACCTATGGAGAGCAGTTTTAACTTGGCGAGTGATATCGATTGCACCTTCCATATGGTGTCTTGCGGTGTTTCTAATTTGTTGAAGTGCCTTACCTTGGTTACCACATCATAGGTGTGAATATGTCAAGCCGTCCATTTTTCATACATATTCCATCCTCGTATCATGACTTTGCCTTTCATCGAGTAGTGTTAAATCGATTATCATGCATGAATGAGTTACGAAAAGCGAATGATATTCCTTTTTCTGTCGGTATGACCTCACAATACAAAATCAATAAAGCTGAAGGAAATTGGCAAGGCATTGGATGATGGTGGTCCTTAGAACAAGCTGAAGCGAAGGTTCTCTCAGATTCTACTCCGCCATCCTCCCAACAAGATTAGCAAGACAATGCAAGGCTAGGCAGTCAAAGGTAGCTGTGTAGATGATGAGCACATCTCCCTACTCCACCATCACGGTGCTTGCTCTAACTTGGCACTATTATATGTGGTTGCATGTTGCGTATGATGTCTAGCTTGTATTGCTTCTAACTTTGTTGAATTGCATCTGCTTACTTTACACATAATGCTGTGAATATGACATGTGTTCTGTTTCTACATCGGACTACTATTCTTGCATATCTCGCATTAGTCACTTATGATAAGGCACCTTTAAGTGCATCCTTTGTGATATTGGTTGTGTCTTGCATATGATTTCTAGCATATCTTGCTTCTAATTTGTTGAAATGCCATATAGTTTGAACTTGGCGAGTGATATTAGTTGCATCTTTCATATGGTGTCTAGCTTGCGGTGTTTCTAATTTGTTGAAATGCCTTCCGCTTAGTTACCACATCATAGGTGTGAATATGTCACACCATCCTGTTTTCATACATATTCCATCCTCGCATCATGTGTTTGCCTTTCATCCGAGTAGTGTTAAATCGGTATCATGCATGAATGAGTTACGAAGAGCGAATTTTATTCCTTTTCTTATCGGTTTGACTTCACAATGCAAAATCATTACAGCTGAAGGAAATTAGTCCGGCGGTGGATGATGGTGGTCCTTGAACAACTCAAGCAGGGGGTTTCTACAGATTCTACTTAGCCATCCTCCCAACAAGATTCACAAGACAACCCAAGGTTGGACAGTCAGCGTAATTTGTGTAGATGATGAGCATCTCCCTACTCCACCATCACGGTGCTTGCTCTAACTTGACACTATTATATGTGGTTGCATGTTGCGTATGATGTCTAGCTTGTATTGCTTCTAACTTGAATTGCATCTGCTTACTTTACACATAATGCTGTGAATATGACCGTGTTCTGTTTCTAGAACATCGTGTACATGATGAGCACATCTCCCTACTCCACCATCACGGTGCTTGATCTTACTTGGGCTATTATCGTGGTTGCGTTTTCCGTATGATGTCTAGTTTGTATTGCTTCGATTATGTAGAATTGCATCTGCGTAGCTTACAACTTATACTGCAGCGATCCTTACCCATAAGACACATTTAACTTGGGAATGTGATGTAGGTTGCATCTTGCATTGTCTTCTAGCTTGTCTTGCTTCTAATTTCTTGAAATGGCACTTCTGACGAGACACTTTTTACGATAGAGTGATATTGGTTGCATGTTCATATGGTGCCTAGCTTTCATTTCTTCTAATTTTGTTGAAATGCCTTCCACTTACTGTTTTTCATACATATTCCATCCTTCTATAAATGCGTGTGAATATGAAGCGCTGTCTTTTTGTATATATTCCATCCTCCTATCCTGCGCTTGCCTTACATCAAAGTAGTGTTAAATGCATATCATGCATCAACCAGTTATGCTGAGCTAATTTTATTCATCTTCTTGTGGTTTTGACTTCATAAGGCAATATCGAGAAAATAGGAAGGAAAAGAGTAAGTTAGGGGATGTTGGTGGTACTCCACACCGGCATAAGCAGAGACTTTCTAGATTTGTGTCGGTGGTAGGTCGACATATGCCAGCGGGTGGCTAATCATAGTAGGAGCCAATAAGGCGTCGCGGTGCACAGAAGCGGGATGGCGAACATGCGCGCCGGTGAATCTTACCCAGCCCGGGGCCCTCCGTGGAGATAACACCCCTACTGCTGCTCTGCGGGGTCTCCGCATGATCACTAGATGAACAAGAGCTACAAGAGGCTCCTCGAGCTGTTCGGGGTGAGGAAGGAGAAGGGCACGCTAGCTCTTCTCTTCCCTCTATGTGTGTCTAAAACTATCGAGTCAACCCTTTGCATGGGTGCGGGGGGGTTTATATAGGCCTACCCCGAGGTACAATGGTAATTGGCTAGGTGTGGGCCGAGCCGTTAGTGTCTTCCTCCATGGCTTCTCCGCCGGCCGCTGAGGCTCCCGCCGACTAGTGGGCCCTTGTCTCCCTCTTCTGGTCGGCGGTGGGCCCACCATTGAGGGCTTTGTCGGGGGCTGGTTCTTGTTGCCTCGATCGATGTGAGGGCTTTGTCGAGGTAAGCATGGCTCTGAGTGCCGCCGCCTTGGCGGCGATTCTGTAGCCTCACCGTCTTGTCTCCTTAATGAGGCGCTCCCTTGAGAGAGAGCAGGCAGGCTATGGGGGCCGGCCATGCCTCGGGCCCATTGGGGAGGCGAGGCAGCCTTCGGGCATCTCTCGGCCGGGGGACCCGCGCTGCGGGTAGTACCGCCTGACTGTCGTGGGTGGCGTCATAGTCAACATGGCAATAGTGCGCGCCGGACGGTGATGGCTACCCGTGCGGTGCTGCTTGTATACGTGTGCTCCGGGATCTGAGGTCGCGGACTTCACTGTATACGCCCGTCTCATCGCCGTTATGTGGGTGCATATTGCGAGGTGCCGCCTTGGCGCTGCGGGGGTGGCGGCTCCTTGGGTCGGCCTTCGCGACTTGACCGCAGTGGTCGACCCTCGGTAGCCGACCATTTCTCCTATGGGTCATGGGGCGAGGCCGTCCCACAGCCGGCTGAATGACGGCCCGGCGGGGAAAGCGGCGGCGTCTTGGATGTTGGATGTCTTGATTGGCTTGATTGGTTTGTAATTTTCCGAAGCCCGGGGAGCCGACTAGGCTACCCGTGGTCATTACTCGACGGTAGTCCACTGAAGCTGATTGGGATCGAGGTTGAAAAAGGGCGAAGCTCGATTAGCTTCCTATCACAGGAAGCGGCAGCTAAGGCGACCTTGAGCAGGTGCCGTCTTACGGGAGCTCCGTGGTTAGAAGGAAGCGAGCGGCCTGCCGTTGACTGCAGCGTTACCTTGCGTGCGGCGTGGCGGAAAAGCTGCCAGCCCGCAGCGTGGCGGGGCGTCGCCGCGGGCGAGGCCCGCCAAGCCTCGCCTTCCGCGCCGGTTTCCGCCGCCTTTAGGGCATCATAATCGTGGAACATGGGGGGTGGCGCGATTAATCCCGTTCCCCCGCCTCGCCTCCTCGGCTCCGCCGCTGAGCCTATAAGTAGGGGAGGAGGGGGCGGCGAGGCTCGCATGCTCGCCCTCGCTCGTCTCCTTTCTCTACTTTCTTCCTCCTCCTCCCGCTGCTGCTCTGCTGCCACCGCCCGTTCCTCATGAGTTCTCTTGGCTCTTGCGGTTCCTTCGTTGCGTGGCAGAGCTTTCCGCCTTGCAGCTCTTTCCTTCCGCCGTTCTCATGGCCTGTGGGCTCGTGGGGCGGCTCCATCCGAAGATCACATCGATTGGCTCTGCCGAACGCGCGGTTGCGGCGAGACCTCGTGAACCGGCCTCGCGCGAGGGCGAAGATTCGCCCGGCGCGGAGGAGGCGAGTGGGTCATCTTCGCTTCGCCTGCTGCAGCGGCCTCGGCCTGCCGGCGGCGGGCTCTTCCGCTCGTTCTTAGACTTCTATCATCTTGACCGCATCATCACCCCAACCACGGTGATCTTTGTTGTCGACCGCCGTCCTCTGTGCGAAGGTTTTCTTAGCGTCCTCCCCACCCTCGAGCTCACGGGGGAGTTCTTCCGGTCTAAGCTTCGGCCTTGTCTCTGTGGCGTGCCGCCCAGTAAGCGCCTTCGCCGTAAGCGGAGGGCGACCGACAACAATCCTTTTCCGCCCATCCGCTGATCGGTCGGTGAAGCTTTGGCAGCGATCGTACTTCTCCGTGAAGCGTCGCGGCGCCGTCGACTACCTCAACCTGCCGGCTTAGGTAGCGGCCCGCCGCTGGAAGGCGGCGTCTTGTTCCTTCCGAGCCGGTCGCTCACCTTAGCGAGGAGCGCCGCCGTCACCCGGCTCGGGTGATGGTCGATCGAAGGGTTTGGTGGGGGCCGACTTGGTAGCCATCTTCGTGGGCGCGGGTGCTCCCCTCCAAAAGCCGGCCGCACATGATATGCGGATGAGTGGCGCTTGACCCATGCGGTGAGCACCGGGGAGATGCCTCGCTGACGAGGTATCTTACATGGTGAACTATATCTCAAGCGCAAACACACCATGGAGTGGCAGTATCACAAGGCGCCATACTCTCGGGCCAACCCGCCGCATGTGGTAAGTTTTTCTTCGTTCTCTTCTTCTTTTGTCGCCGCGTTCGATAGCCGACTCTTGACTAACTGAAAGTGCAACTATCCCTAGGTGGTTTTGGAAATTCATAACAACATATAGCTCATTGAGCTAATGCTATTCAAGACTATTATTTCAGGAAAGCTCAATGAATGGCATGGCATGGATGATGAAAGTGGATCCTCAAAATACTAAGGACAAAGGATTGGCTCAAGCTCGAAGCTCAAGACTCTTCATTTTACATTTAGTGATCCAAGATCACATTGAGTCTATAGGAAAAGCCAATACTATCAAGAAGGGATGAGGTGTTGTTAATGAGCCTCTTGCTTCATGTGTAGTGATATGCTCCAAAACCCTCAACTACTTCCCCATCCACAATGAACTAAACCTAAAGCCAAAATCGGTCACACGATTCTCAATTCTTTCTATCCGGCCACCGATTCCAAAAGTCATAGACACTGCCACAAACCCTAAGCAAATCGGTCTTACCGATAGGGATCTCGGTCTCACCGAGATGGGGTTACAATCTCTCTGTTTCCCTTACGTAACATTTCGGTCTAACTAAAGTGGCGATTGGTCCCACCGAGATTGCAATGTAAACTCTCATTTCCTTTTGTAACATTTCGGTCTCACGAAAAGAACAAATCGGTCCCACCGAGTTTACGACCAACTCTGGAAAGCTTATTACCAAATCGGTCTCACGAGTTTGTATGTCGGTCTCACCGAGATTACGTTATGCCTAACCCTAACGAATCGGCCTCACCGAGATGTATGTCGATCCCATCGAAAATCACTACGGTCACTAGGTTTACTAAATCGGTCCGGCCGAGTTTAACGATTCGGTCCCACGAGTTTGGTAAATTGTGTGTGAGTTAGATTTTGTGTGGAGGCTATATACCCTCCACCTCCTCTTCATTCGTGGAGAGAGCCATCGAACGAACCTACACTTCCAACTTACCATTTAGAGAGAGAACCACCTACTCATGTGTTGAGGCCAAGATATTCCATTCCTACCATATGAATCTTGATCTCTAGCCTTCCCCAAGTTGCTTTCCACTCAAACCCTCTTTCCACCAGATCCAAATCCTATGAGAGAGAGTTGAGTGTTGGGGAACTATCATTTGAAGCACAAGATCATGGAGTTCATCATCAACACACCATTTGTTACTTCTTGGAGAGTGGTGTCTCCTAGATTGGCTAGGTGTCACTTGGGAGCCTCAGACAAGATTGTGAAGTTGAACCAAGGAGTTTGTAAGGGCAAGGAGATCGCCTACTTGTGAAGATCTACACGCTAGTGAGGCAAGTCCTTCGTGGCGGCGACCATGGTGGGATAGACAAGGTTGCTTCTTCGTGGACCCTTCGTGGGTGGAGCCCTCCTTGGACTCATGGCCGTTACCCTTAGTGGGTTGAAGTCTCCATCAACGTGGATGTACAATAGCACCACCTATCGGAACCACGCCAAAAACATCTGTGTCTCCAATTGCGTTTGAATCCTCAAACCCTTCCCTTACTTTCTTGCAAGTTGCATGCTTTATTTTCGCTGCCTATACACTCTTTGCATGCTTGCTTGAATTGTGTGATGATTGCTTGACTTACCTAAAATAGCTAAAGTCTACCAAACTCTAAAATTGGGAAAAGGTTAAGTTTTATTGGTCAGTAGTATAATCACCCCCCTCTAGACATACTTCAAGGTCCTACAAGTGGTATCGAGCTTTGGTCTCCATTTGCTTTGATTTCCATAGCTTTTGGTGGTCATAGCCTTGGTTTCACAACCTAGGAGAGTATGGCGTCTAGCGAGAAATTATCACCGTGAGGTCCTTACTTTGATGTTACTAATTTTGCTAGTTGAAGCATAAGATGAAAATGCATATTCTTGGACATAACCCGTCGTTTGGGCAATTATTTGTATTGGCTTGCAAGGTGAATTCTTTGATGGGAAGAACCGAACCGTGAAGCTAATCTGAAAAGAATTGAAGATGCTGCAATACCACGCTCAAGCATGTGACATCATCTTCAACGGATTGTGCCCGAACAATTCAACAAAATCAACCGTCTTGAGAATGCAAAGGAAATTTGGGATACTTTGATTGATATGCATGAAGGTACCGAGTCCGTCAAGGAATCCAAGTTGGATGTGCTCAAAGTCAACTTGACAAGTTCAAAATGAAGGATGGTGAAGGTGTCGCTGAAATGAACTCTAGGCTTGCTCTTATCACAAATGAGATTGCCGGCTTAGGGAGTGAAGAGATGACCGACAAATTCATCATCAAGAAAATCCTAAGAGCATTGGATGGAAAGTAAGATACCGTGTGCACATTGATCTAAATGATGCCAAACTACAAAGATCTCAAGCCAGCGGAAGTCATTGGAAGGATTGTTGCTCATGAGATGTCACTCAAGGATAAGGAGGAACTTCACAACAAGTCAAGTGGTGCTTACAAAGCCTCAAGTGAAGCCCCACATCATCAAGTGAGCAACCAACCTTCAATGAAGAACTGAGCTTAATGGTGAAGAACTTCAACAAATTCTACAAAAGTAGAAGCAAGAAAGAAGCTCCAAGTCAAGGTCTTACAATGACAAGAGATCTTCTAGTCGAGGCGCAATTGCTACAATTGTGGAGACCGGACACTACTCAATGAGTGTCGGCACCCTACAAAAAGAAGAAGATTCTCCAAGAAGAAGGAGCAAAGAAGAATCACCACCAAGAGAGGAGGAGTAGAGATGATCGTTATGAGCGAAGACCCTCACGAATAAGGATTAGGAAAGAAAGGACAAGTCATCAAGTAGCTACACAAAACTAAGACATCAAGCTCATGTTGGTGAATGGGTTTCGGCTCCGACTCCGACAATCACTCAGAGAGAAGCTATCCTCCGACTCCATATACTCAAGATGAAGGTGTTGCCGGTCTAGCACTTGTGTCAACCAACTCCTCGACATATTTGAATCACCAAATGAAGGTGTTGGAAGATGCTTCATGGCCAAGGTCCAAAGGTAACACATCCAGTATGTTAATTTTAATAGTGATGTAGATGACTTGCTTGTGGATGATGATTTACTTGTTGACAACTCTAGTGATGAATACTATGATGAAACGTCAATTAATCATGCTAATCAAGCGAATGACAATGATAAGGAGAAAATTGAGCTTCTAACTAAAGAACTAAACACTCTTAAGTTGGCTCATGAAACTATCTTCGAAGATCATCGAGAACTTTTAAGGGCTCATGAGAAGTTACGCTTTGAAGAGCTTAATCTTGAGCAAGAGCATGAGTTCTTAAAGGCAATCAATGATGATCTTCGCAAGAAAAGTTCTTCTTACATTGCCAAGCGTTTACTCTTATCTACTTACATGCCTCAAGTCAAGTCTAGTGACAAGTACAAGAAAGAAACTTCCTCTAGTAGTAACAATAATAATGTCAAATCCAATGTTGTTGCTTCTAGTAGTTCACTTGATTCCACTAATGATTCTCTTAGCCAAGTTACACTTGAGCAAGAAAATAGTTTATTGAAGGAATTATAGAAAGGTGTTTACAAGAGCCTTGCGGGAGTAAGCAATTGAGGAAATTATGCATAAGCAAGGAAGGCACGGAAGAATCAAGGTGTTGGTTTTGAATGAAAGTTCAACGCCAATAGAGTTGAGTGGGAAGAAGATCAATACCCCAAGACACAGTTTGTTCCTCAACAAAGAAGTATGATCCTACTTCCTTCAAGGGACACAAGCTCAAGATGATCTTCCACCACAAGACCACAAGAACAAAGGCAAGGATAAGCTTCAAGAAGAGATTGATGCATTTGAAGAAGCACCTAAAGCCTCGTTCAAGTGGGTCCCCAAGACTAAATCAAGTTCTACTTCATCAAGTACAACTACAACTCCAAGGATTCCCATCAAGATGATGTGGATCCCGAAGAAGAAGAACTAGAGGGTTCTTGAGGGTGACTCCGCCAACATTCTTCACTCATATCATTTCGGCAGAACAAGTGCAATCAACTTTCATCTTGCACTAGTTCAAGGAGTCACAAACCATCATGTTGGTAAGGCAAGGGACAAGGTAACCTAATGTTTTCATGGACATCATCTTGTGTGTGCATCACTCTATGTCTATGGATATTCTTGTTTGTTCCTTGTGGGACTAACCCATATAGGCAAGTTGAAAGTGCAACTCACTCCAAAGATTGCTCCAAATGATCTACATCAACATTGAGCATCTACATCTTCAACACCTTCATGAAGTCATCATCGACAAAACCCAAGGTTAGTTCATCCCTCTAAGGGGGATCTCACATCTAGGGGAGCTTAACTCTAAGAATTGAGTCAAAGCAACTCTAATGGTGTGAACACATGTAGCGACTGACCCAAAATCGGTCAAATCTACGTATGCATACCATCCCAAGATCATCTTTGGTACTCACGATTACATCGATAAAGTAATCAAAGTTCAATCACACCTGAATATCATTAAGCGATTCTCATATAGAGTCTTTATTACAAGGGAATAAATTGGCTCAAGGCCAACTCATGAGAAATAAACTAATAACCTGCTGAGCGTCGAAGATAAGCGAGTCCATCCGACTCAAGGGCAATCGCAAGCAGCGGGCGTAGCCTCACTCTGATCGGAATATATCTACGCAACATAATACGTTGCAGCCATGTAAATCAGCTTTTGGAATAAGTGGCAAGTCATGAAGAATAACAATGATAAAGTTACTAACTCTATATGCATTTTGGTTGTGGAGCTCTAAGTTTCATCATTTTGCGAAAAGCAAATTTTATCCTACTACGGTGGACTTGCTTGCAAATTACTACAATTGTTGGTAGTTATTGAGATGGTTCCGCCAACCAATATCTAGTTCCCAATTATTAAGTCATAAAACCCTCAAATTTATTCATTAGTTTTAGTGTTGAGATATCCGAATACTTCCAAGTTCGAGGCTCAAATGTCCGTAGCAGGGACACGGCTAGTCGATTAGATCTTTAACTCTGCGGAGGTTGCGCTTTTTCCCAAGAATCATTCCCTCCTTTAAAGTCTTAGCACTTCATGGTGTTTGAAGGCGGGCCAGATAAACAGGGTCTTCCAAAGTGTTCTTACAGCTCTTGCGATACCCATCAATCCTACCGTTCGTCTACTTCTCGTAGTACCGTCCAGCCAGCGTCACTACTAGGGTCAACCCAGCGAGCCCATAATGGCTTGCGGCTGCAGAGTAACTTCGGTCATGGGGCATCCATCCTTCTCTTCATTGGCTGGGTGAAGCTTTCCATGAGGATGTCATGGCGCTTCTCCATGCATCCGGCCACCCTTGGGTGCTCAGGTGCCGTCAACAAATCCTCCACCTAGTAGTGATTTTCGAAGTCCATCTTGATCATTGTAGTTCATGGGGTTGTCATCATCATTGACTCTCATCTTGCTTATGAATATCACTCATACCCAAAACCGTCTCTGAGCATAGCAAAGTAACTACTAAATCCGGGGTCATGGTAACAAGGGATTGGTTCATCCTACCACATGATACTACTCAAGTTTAATGACTTCAAGATTTCACTCTGCATGCATGGTGGGGTGGTGACAACTACTAATGCACAAAAACATAGGTATAGAAATAACATGATCAAAACTTGCCTTGCGATGATCCTCGTAAGCTAAAAAGTAAGTAGTAGCAAGCTTAGCACTCCGGAAACTCTACGAGACAAACAATAACACAATAAGCACAAAGTAATAGGATCACCTAACACAACATAACAAAAGTAACATAACACAACAAAACAATCAAAACCAAATCCAAAGAAAACTCAAAGAAACCAATTCAAAGTTTTCCCTACTCCAAACAATAACTAAAATAGTTTTATATAACAAAAATTCCTTAATATAACCTAATCATGGTTTAAGTTAACTTAACAGAAAAGGTTTCACTAAGCAACTAGGAGCAAAAAATTAATTAAAAAGCTATTATAAAACTCATTTTAGGCCTAATCCAATTTCTATTAAGAAAAAAAATTAAAACTTTTATTAATTATAAATAAAAGTTCATCTACTAGAGTGACAGAAACTAACATAGAATAACTAATCACAAGTTAAAAATAAATTCATTTACTAATTAAAATATTAGGAAAACAGCATCTAGCTAATTAATTAGGATTAATAGGATTCTGCTTAAAACTAATTATTTATTAATCCTAAAATACCCAAGTTAATTTCTAGGGTTTGGCAATGACAAAATAAAGTTGGGACAAAAGAATCATGCAAAAATAATTTTTCTAACTCAAGTTATAGCAGATTTACTATTCTGACTAAAACTAAATTAAAGCAATTTTAATTATTTTAACATAGCTAAATATATATTCTACAGAAACTACATAAAATTTGCAATCCAACAAAAAAATAATCACCTAAAAATAATAAACAGAATAAAAGATATCAATTTTTGAAAGCGAAACTATTACGCTAAAGCAGAAAATCAAAATAAAAAAAAAAGGCCTAATGGGCCTATCGTACACTAGGCGTTAAATAGTCTAAGCGGGCCTAGGGTTAACTAAAGCGAACGGCCTAAAAAATAAACCTAACCTAAAATAAACCGAAATGAACCGGCGGTTTTCTAAATAAAACTTACCCCTTGGGGGTTCTAATCGAGCCGTCGATTTGAGATCGAGACGAAGTGGTTTCGTGACGTCACGAGTCCGCTGACAATGCGAAGCAGAGAGTCGTCAGGGCTTCGAGGCGTCGGTGAGCTCGAGGTCGTCGGGAGGATCTTGAGAGCAGGGGAGGGGTTTGGTGGGGTCGTTGGGGTCGGGGTGGACTAGGGTGGCGGCAATGGCGACTTTGGCGAGTCTGAGCCCGAACTCGGCGAGTCAGCGGGAGGAGGAGAGAGGGCTCCGGCGAGGCTAGGGGAATGGGGTGCGGAGGGCTCGGCTTTTATAGCCGGGGCCTCGGCGTCTTGAGGATTCGATCAGGCGGATCGGGATCCGGATCCTTGGGATCCGCGATCTCAGCGAGCTGCGTTGCGTGGGCGAGGGAAGAAGATGGGGGGGGGCCACAGGTGAGAGAGAGAGGAGGGGTGAGGCGGCGGGTGGCGAGGCCTAGGGGATTGAGGCGGCGAGGCGGTCAGGCGCTGGGCTGGCTTTGTTGGCCAAGTGGGCAGGTGGCTTGGGCAGAGCGAAGGCTGCTGTTGGCATTGGGCTGGGGTGGCCTATTTGGCGCTTGGGGGTTTTCTTTTAAAACTTTATTTTTTTATAAAACTAAAACAGAAATAAAACAATATCTATAAATATTTTATATAGGGTATATATATACCAAAATGATCGAGGAATATTCCCTTTCATTTGAACATTTTCCAAAGGCAAAATCAAACTTTATAAAAATCTATTTTTTCAAATTCAAATAAATTTCAGATTTGAATCCAAATCTTTTAGCAATGTTTTCTTCTGATATTTTGGAGTGTCATGTTTACTCCTCTCATACTTTTGATCAAGTATTTATTAGGCTTAGTTTTTGAAATGTTTCCCACATGCCAAAGTTTGAAATTCAAATTCAAAACTCAAAATTCTCTGAAACTTCAAATGGCATTCAAATTCAAACAGGATGCATAGGATGCTTAGCTATAATTGTAAAACATTCCAAATAGGAAATTTGGGATGTTACAAACCTACCTTAAGATGAATCTAGCCCTCGAGATTGGGTTAACTAACAAATAGAGTGCGGATGGTCTCGAAGAAGATCTTCTTGGCGTTCCCAGTGGCTTCTTCCTCGGTGTGGTGACTCCACGGCACCTTGCAAAATTGATGACCTTGCTGCGGGTGACTCTGCTTGCGGTCTCGAGAATTCAGACGGGTTTCTCCTTGTAAGTCAGATCCTTTGTCAAGCTGTATGGCCTCTAGGGGCACTATGTCTCTCAGCGGAACATCGGCCATGTCGGCATGGCACTTCTTGGTGAAAGCGTGGAAGACATCATGAACCCGGACAATCCTTCGGTAATTCCAACTTGCAACCTCTCCACGGCGTTCGAGGATTTTGTAGGGGCCAATGAATCGGGGTGCTAACTTTCCCTTGACACCAAACCTCTTGATTCCACGAAGTGAGACACACGAGATATGCTCGGTCTCCCGCCTTACGTAAGTCACTTCCTTAAACTTCTTGTCGGCATAACTCTTACATCATGTTGTGTTATCTTGAGCATCTCGAATCAGCTTGACTTTCTCTTGGAATCCTTGATAAGATCGGAACGGCGATCGATCTCAACACTATCCTCAGACAATGGTGTTGCACCTCCTTAGTATAGAGCTTGAAAGGGCCATCTTGATTTGGATTGATAAGCTGTTGTTGTATGAGAACTCTGCGTATGGCAAATTATCATCCCAGCTAGACCCATAGTCTAGCACACAAGCTCTCAACATGTCCTCCAGAATCTGATTGACTCTCTCGGTGCATCCATCATGCTGCGGATGAAAAGCTGTCTTGAATTCCAGCCTCGTACCCAAAGTTTCATGCAAGCTGCTTCCAAAACTTTGAGGTAAACTGCGTTCCTCTATCGACACGATTTTCCTTGGAACTCCATGCAGACATCGATCCTGGTCATGTATATCTTGGCCAACTTGGCTTTGGTATAGGTAGTCTTCACGGGAATGAAGTGAGCTACCTTAGTCAAGCGATCAACCACTACCGGATAGAGTCATAACTTTGAGCGGGTCTGGGTAATCTGTGATGAAATCCATACCAAGTTTCTCCCATTTCCAATCGGGAATCGGCAAAGGTTGAAGTAACCTGCTGGCCGATGTTCGCCTTTACCGTTGGCAAACATCGCATCTGCTACGTACTCGGCAATATCCTTCTTCATACATCACGAAACTTTCCTTCAAATCCAGGTACATCTTGGTGTTGCAGGGGTGAATTAAGTCACAGTGAATCATGAGCCTCTGAAGAATTAGCTTCTGAGCTCGGGATCATTGGGCACATAATCGATCCTCAAACCATATAGTTCCATGTTCATCCTTACGGAATCCTTTAGCTTTTCCTTCCTCCATCTTTTGCTTTATCTCATAAATTTCCTTGTCCGACCACGGGCTTCACGAATCCTTTCGGCCAAAGTGGACTGAACTTCGAGTTGCAACAAATCCTCTTGGAACTATCTCGATCGGAGATCTACGAGGTCATCGACTAACTCACAGGGTAATCCTCCTGCTTTGTAAGAGTATTCACATAACTCTTACGGCTCAAAGCATCTGCTACAACATTAGCTTTACGGGGTGGTAATGCAATCTCATGTCATAGTCCTTTATCAACTCTAGCCATCTCCTCTGCTGAGGTTCAATTCCTTCTGCGTGAAGATATATTTCAAGCTCTTGTGATCTGTGTAGACATCTAGCGATTTCCGATGAGAAATGTCTCAGTCTTGAGTGCATGCACTCTGTTGCTAACTCCAAATCATGCGTGGCATAATTCATCTCATGAGGCCGTGGCTATGCAGGAGGCATAAGCTACAACTTTCCTTCCTGCATCAGTACTCCTCCAGGTCCTTGGCGAAGCGTCTAATAAACTGGTATTCCTTGTGTATGTCCGGCAAAATCAACCTTTGGGCTGTGACCAACCGTTTCTTTAATTCTGAAAGCGGCTTCACATTCCTCGGTCCAAACATACTTGGCTTCCTTCTTCAACAGCTCAGTCATGGGCTTGGCAATCTTCGAAGTTCTCAATGAACCTCCGATAATATCCTGAGTCGAAAAGCTGCGGATCTCCTTGGTGAGGTGGGTGGCGCCAATCGGTGGTGATTCAACCTTGGCGGGATCAACTGCTATTCCTTCTCTGAAATAACATGTCAGAGAATCAACTTCCTTCAACCAAAATTCACATTTGCTGAACTTGGCATACAAGCGATGTTCTCGAAGTTTCTCGAACTAGTCGCAAATGTTCCTTATGCTCTTCCTCGCTCTTGGAAAATCAATATATCATCGATGAACACCACGACAAACTTGTCCAAATACTCCATGAACACCTTGTTCATCAAATTCATGAAGTATCAGGGGCATTAGTCAATCAAATGACATGACGGTATACTCATATAAACCATACACAGTAGTGAATGCTGTTTTGGGTATATCCTTTTCACGAATCTTCAAGCGATGATACCACGATCGAAGATCGATCTTAGAAATACCTTGGCTCCAACAAGCTGATCAAACAAGTCATTGATCATCGGCGGGGATTACTTGTTCTTGATGGTTACCGTTCAATGCGATAATCCACAACCATCCTCAAGCTTCCATCCTTCTTCTCTACCAAAAAATGGGGCTCCCCAAGGTGATGAGCTTGGGCGAATATATCCTTTCTCCAATAACTCATTTATTTGATCCTTGATCTCTTTCAACTCATTCGGTGGCATCCGATAAGTTCTCTTGGATATTGGGGCTGTCTTGAGAATAACTCGATCAGAAATTCAATGTCCTGTCGGTGGCATTCTGGTAATTCCTCGGAAACACATCGGGAAATTCTTGCACTCTGGCACTTCCTCTGAACAACTCCGTGAGAATACTGATTCTTCATCTGGGCTGTGCTGGCTACATACTTGATCCTCTTACGCTCCGGGGTGGTGGCGAGAATAGACTTCTTGAGCACAGTCAATGTTCCTTCAAACTTTGACAACCAATCCATGCCTAGGATTACATCCAAGGTGCAGGTTTCCAACACTATGAGGTCCACGGAAATTTATGATTCCCGATGTTGAGGTTGCGGGACAGCCTACACACCATCATTTCTCCTCTGCAGGCCCGGCCACGAAGGGGCTTCTAAGGGTTCTAGTCGTAACCCGTACTTTTCACAACTACCCTTGATATGAATGAATCGTTGCACGAGAATCAAAGAACCAAAACTGAGCGTGAATTCAATAAAAACTTACCAACCACGATTATGCGGTTGATCATAGGCGTCCTCCACGTCGATGTGGTTCACTGAGCACGAGGAGCAGTTGGCTTCTTCTTTGAGCCTCCATTGCCATTTCCATTCCTCTGCTTGGCCTCCGGGCGTCGGTGGCGTAGTGCCTGTCTTATGGCACTTGAAGCGGTGATGTGGCTCGGATCCTTGAGCCGGGGCAGAGCGGGGCTGATTGCCATTACCATTGCCATTGCCATTGCCATGGCCTGACTTGTTGTCTGGCTGCGGTTGTTCCCATTTCCTCCATGGTTATGACCTCCATGGTTATGATGGGTGTGCCCTCCTGAGTGCGGTGCATAGCGGCAACCTGCTGAGCTCTGAGTTGTGCTTCCCTGGCTGTACTTCCGCTTGCGACTTTCTATCTCTGCTGCTTGCCTTCAAGAATGGTGGCCTTGTCTACCAGCTCTGGTAGTTGTTGAAGGTA
>JAHIAM010002638.1:0-26301 GCA_021605205.1 Aegilops longissima
AACAAACCCAACAGAGGGTGATGAATGGAAAACTGCTTTTTAAAACCAAATTTGGTTTATATGAGTGGTTAGTGATGCCTATGGGTCTTCGAAACTCCATTACTTTTTGTGCGTCTTATGCATCATGTAGCCATCCCTACATAGGAGTCTTTGTTGTAGTTTACTTTGGTGATATTCTTGTGTTTAGCAAAACCATGAAAGAGCACATCAATCATGTAAAATCTGTGTTGCAAACTCTTGTAGAAAGCCTTTATATGCAAACTTGAAAAAATGCACATTTGGAGTTGACAAAGTGGTTTTCTTAGGTTTTATTTGTTTCCTCAAAGGGTGTCCATGTTGATGAATCTAAAATTCAAGCAATTAAAACTTGGCCCCAACCCGCAATTTGCAACAAGTCTTTGAAGTTTTCTTGGTCTTGCGGGTTTTATCGACGCTTTGTGAAAGATTTTAGCACAATTTGCGCTCCTTTGCATGGTTTGAGCAGAATAATACTCTCCTTTGTTTGGGGAACTTTGCAATCAATCGCTTTTGGTAAGCTCAGGGCTTTGCTTACTCATGCTCAAGATTCTTGCCTTGCCCAATTTTGACAAAACTTTGGGGTTCATTGTGATGCAAGTGAAGTGTACGGAATTGGCGGAGTTTTAATGCAAGAAAAAGCAGCCATTGCTTATTGTAGTGAAAAACTCTCAGGTGCTCAACTTAATTATCCATCTATGATAAGGAATTGTATGCTTTAGTGCGTGTGCTCCATGTTTGGGAACATTACATTAGACCTCATGAGTTTGTCATCCATACCGATCATGAAGCGGCTTAAGTACCTCAAAGGTCAAACTAAATTAAACAAGCGTCATGCCAAATGGGTGAATTCATTGAATCTTTTCCTTATGTGATCAAGAGTATACATTAAGGGTAAGAAGAATGTAGTTGCCAATAACGCTTTCACATATATGCATGCTTGTCACTCAACCAGAGTTGAATGTCATTGGTTTTGAGCATATAAAAGACTTGTATGAGCATGATCCATCTTTTGCCTCTCCTTATGCTAAGTGTTTGGCCGCGCTACGTCTTAGGAACAATATTACATCAAGGATGGTTATCTTATGAGAGCTAACAAACTTTGCATTCGAGTCTTCTCTTCGTTTGCTACTTTTGCAAGAGGCTCATGGAGGCGGACTCATGGGACACTTTAGAATGGCGACAAGACATTACGCCACACTCTCAACAACTACTTTTGGCCCAAGATGTTCATGACGTACAACGCTTCACCAACCGATGCTATACATAGCCATAAGCTAAGTCTAAGCTCAATCTCATGGTCTTTACATACCTCTTCCTATTCCATATCAACCATGGGAAGACATTAGTATGGATTTTGTGCTTGGTTTGCCTAGGACTCAAAATGCGCAAGGATTCCGTGTTTGTTGTTGTGGATAGATTTTCTAAGATGGCACATTTCATTCCTTGCAACAAGATAGACGATGCTTCATATGTTGCAAATCTCTTTTGTAGGAAATCTTGCGACTCCATGGAATACCAAAGACAATCGTCTCCGATCGTGACGTCAAGTTCTTGAGTTACTTTTGGAAGACCCTATGTGCCAAGCTAGGAATCAAGCTCTTGTTCTCCTCGGCATACCATCCTCAAACCGGCAATAAGCGGAGGTGTGGCGCACACACTATCCACTCTACTTATGTCTTGATCAAGAAGAACATCAAGGAATGGGAAGCATGTCTACCCATCGCCATGATCGCCGCCTATCGTGCAAGACATTCAACTACCGGCAAGTCCCCTTGAGGTAGTCTACGGTTTCAACCCGTTGTCCCCATTGGACATTCTACCTCCCCTCTCCAAGAGCGCACCAACATGGATGCAGAAGTGAGCAGAGCAAGCTACATCAAGAAGATGCCACGAAGATACAAGGCACACAATTGACGCCAAGTACAACGTAAGCAAACAAGCTCAAACGCCAACAAGCAACCCATAAATCTTCAACATTGGCGATCAAGTGTGGCTACACCTTCGCAAGACCGCTTCCCCCAAGAATGCAAGTCCAAACTTCTCCCTCGAGCGATGGCCCTTTCAAAGTGCTCATGCGCTACAACGACAATGCTTACAAAATCGACATACCTCATGACAAGGAGTACAGCGTGGCGCGACATCTTCAACGTCAAGGACTTTGCACCTGTCCATGGAGATGAAGTTTTTGATCCGAGTCGGATCTCTCCCAAGGGGAGATGATGATGGAGCAGCCCTCCTCATCTGCAGACGATTCTACATCTCCCTCAACACCACGGGACCCATGACAGAGAGCGAGCCAAGGCTATTGAAGATAAGGTGAACTTCATCCTCTCCGAACTTCTTATTTCTACCCAGAGACATGGCTACTACCTCATTCAAAACACACTGTGTAATCAGATACATGGAGGCAAATCAAGGATCTACTACTTGCAAGACCCAAGGCGGCGAGGACCCCAAGTATGTCGAAGAGGAAGAAGACTGCAAGCTGAAGCTTCTGAGACACAGACGTCGGAAAGGCCACTTCCAGACGTGTTAAGCGATTCCAGACACCGGATGTAAGCGCCCTCCGGACATCCGGAACGCCGTCACCGAATCAAACCTCACGAGACGGGCGGCGGCAGACGTCCAGGACTAAACCTCCCGAGCGAAACTACAGACGACCGCGCCCTCGGGGCGTCCGGACCCTCGAAGCCCAGACGACAGGTCCGCTACGGATGACCAGCACCTCGGAGAGAGAAGAATCTACGGGCGTCCGAGCGTCTTCGGGCCGGACCTTCGAGCCTCCGGACGTCAAGCGCTTCCAGACGTCCGATGCACTAACTTGGTTGAAGCCCATATACCCCTCACGTTTGGCTTCCATTTGCACTAAGACTATAAATAGGACCCTCTCTCTCCTAGTTAGGGTTAGCTTTGGTTTTGCTCATATTTGGTGTGAGAGCCTTTGCTCATCCACTTGGCTACTTCTCCTTGAGATGGAGACCTGGCGTTATGAGCGTTTGGCTAGCTCAATATGATGACTACTTGATAGTTTAGTGCACCATGCTTAGCGGCTTAGAATCGGGACTTCAAAGGCGTTTTGAGCGTCATGGACCATATGAGATGTTCCAGGAATTGAAGTTAATATTTTAAGCAAATACCGAATTGAGAGATATGAAGTCTCCAACAAGTTCTATAGCTAAAAGATGGAGAGAATCGCTCAACTAGTGAGCATGTGCTCAGATTATGCGAGTACTTCAATCACTTGAATCAAGTGGGAGTTAATCTTCGAGATAAGATAGTGATTGACAGAATTCTCTAGTCACCATCACTAAGTTAGTAGAACTTCGTGATGAACTATAGTATGCAAGGGATGACGAAAAAGATTCTCGAGCTCTTGGCGATGCTAAAATCGGCGAAGGTAGAAATCAAGAAAAACATCAAGTGTTGATGGTTGACAAGACTATTAGTCTCAAGGAAAATGGCAAAGGGAAGAAGGGAACTTCAAAAGGCGACAAGCAAGTTGCTGCTCGAGTGAAGAAGCCCAAGTCTAGACCTAAGCACGAGGCGAGTACTTTTGCTGCAATGGAACTGGTCCTTTGGAGCGGAACTACCCTGAATATTTGGTGGATAAGAAGGATGGCAAAGTGAACAAGGTTATATTTGATATACAGGTTATTGATGTGTACCTTACTAGTGTTTATAGTAGCCCCAGTATTTGATGCTCGTTAGGTTGCTAAGATTAGTAACTTCGAAGCAGGAGTTCTGAGAATAAGCAGAGACTAGTTGAAGGGAAGTGACGATGAGTGTTGGAAGTAGTTCCAAGATTGATATGATCATCATCGCACACTCCTATACTTTCGGGATTAGTGTGGAACCTAAATAAGTGTTATTTGGTGTTGAGCATAAATATGATTTGATCATGTTTATTGCAATCTGATTATTCATTTAAGTAAGAGAATAAATTGTTGTTACATTTACATGAATAAAACCTTATATGGTTACACACCCAATGAAAATGGTTCATTGGATCTCGATCATAGTGATACACATATTCATAATATTGAAACCAAAAGATGCAAAGTTAATAATGATAGTGCAACTTATTTGTGCACTTGCCGTTTAGGTCATATTGGTGTAAAGCGCATGAAGAAACTCCATCTGATGGGATTTTGGAATCACTTGATTATGAATCACTTGATGCTTGCGAACCATGCCTTATGGGCAAGATGACTAAAGACTCATTCTCGGAACAATGGAGCGAGCAAATGACTTATTGGAAATAATACATCTTGATGTATGCGGTCCGATGAGTGTTAAAGCTCGTGGCAAGTATCGTTATTTTCGACCTTCACAAGATGATTTGAGCAGATATGGGTATATCTACTTGATGAAACACAATTCTGAAACATTTGAAAAGTTCAAAGAATTTCAGAGTGAAGTGAAGAATCAT
This sequence comes from Aegilops longissima, assembly GCA_021605205.1. NCBI lineage: Eukaryota > Viridiplantae > Streptophyta > Magnoliopsida > Poales > Poaceae > Aegilops > Aegilops longissima. Next base: position 4,448 of record JAHIAM010002638.1, read on the forward strand.
CGTAACAAGAAAATAAAAGTTTCTACGATATGATCGTGAGAGGAAAAATATTTGAGTTCTGAGTTTGGCCTTGGTTAAACAATGTGAAATAGTTTCACTACTCACGCCACAGAACACCACAGCGTTATGGTGTGTCGAGCGTCGTAACCGTACTTTATTTGATATGGTGCGATCAATGATGTCTCTTACCAATTTACCAATATCGTTTTGAGGTTATGCATTAGAGACAGCCGCATTCACATTTAAAAGGGCACCATCTAAATCCGTTGAGGCGACACCGTATGAACTATGGTTTAACGAGTAAACCTAAGTATCGTTTCTTAAAGTTTGGAGTTGTGATGCTTATGTGAAAAAGTTTTCACGATAAGCTCGAACCCAAATCGGAGAATGCGTCTTCATAGATTACCCAAAAGAAAATGTTGGGTACACCTCCTATCACAGATCCGAAGGCAAGTCTTTCGTTGCTAAGATGGATCCTTTCTAGAAGAAGTTTCTCTCGAAAGAAGTGAGTGGGAGGAAAGTAGAACTTGATGAGGTAATTGTACCTTCTCCCTTATTGGAAAGTAGTTCATCACAGAAATCAGTTCGGTGATTCCTACACCAATTAGTGAGGAAGTTAATGATGATGATCATGAAACTTGAGATCAAGTTGCTACCAAACCTCGTAGGTCTTCGAGTAAGATCCGCACCGAGTGATGCGGTAATCCTGTTCGGAAGTCATGTTACTAGACCATGATGAACCTACGAACTATGAGAGCGATGATGAGCCCAGATTCAGCGAAATGGCTTGAGGCCATGAAATCGAGATGGGATCCATGTATGAGAACAAAGTATGGACTTTGATGGAGTTGCCGATGATCGGCAAGCCATATTATATAAATGGATCTTCAAGAGGAAGACAGATGATGATAGTAGTGTTACTATCTACAAAGTTCGACTTATGCAAAAAGGTTTTCGACAAGTTCAAGGTGTTGACTACAAATGAGATTTTCTCAAGCATGGCGATTCTTAAGTCTGTTGAATCATGTTAGCAATTGCCACATTTATGAAATCGGCAAATGAATGTCAAAACTACATTCTTTAATGGATTTATTAAAGAAGAGTTGTATATGATGCAACGAAGTTTTGTCAATCCTAAAGAGCTAACAAAATGTGCAAGCTCGGCGATCCATCAATGGACTGGTGCAAGCATCTCGGAGTTGGAATATACGCTTTGATGAGTTGATCAAAGCGTATGGTTTCTCTGAACTTTTGGAGAAGCTTTGTATTTACAAGAAAGTGAGTGGGAGCACTACTGACATTTCGACAAGTATATGTGAATGACATATTGTTGATCGGAAATAATGTAGAATTATTCGCAAAGCATAAAGGAGTGTTTGAAAGGAGTTTTTCAAAGAAATACCTCGGTGAAGCTGCTTACATATTGAGCATCAAGATCTATAGAGATAGATCAAGGCGGCGATAAGTTTTTCAATGAATACATACCTTGTCAATATTTTGAAGTAGTTCAAAATGGAGCGATCAAAAAAGTTCTTGCTGTGTTGCAAGGTGTGAAATTGAGTGAGACTCAAATCCCGACCACGGCGAGAAAATAGAAAAGAGAATGAAAGTCATTCCCTATGCCTCGATCATAGGTTCTATAAAGTATGCTATGCTATGTACGGACCTATTATATACCTTGCTCTGAATTTGGCAAGGGAATACAATAGTGATCTAGGAGTAGATCCTTTGGACATTGGTCAAGAACATCCTTAGTGAGGACTAAGGAAATATTTCTCGATTATGGAGGTGATAAAAGAGCCCGTCGTAAAGAGTAACATCGATGCAAGCTTTTTACACTGATCCGGATGACTCTAAGTCTCAATCTGGATACATATTGTAAGTGGGAGCAATTAGCTAGAGTAGCCCGTGCGAGCATTGTAGACATAGAATATTTGCAAAATACATACGGCTCTGAATGTGTGCAGACCGTTGACTAAGCTTCTCTCACGAGCAAAACATGATCATACCTTAGTACTCTTTGGGTGTTAATCACATAGCGATGTGAACTAGATTATTGACTCTAGTAAACCCTTTGGGTGTTGGTCACATGTGATGTGAACTATGGGTATTAATCACATCGAGATGTGAATATTAGTGTTGAATCACATGATGATGTGAACTAGATTATTGACTCTAGTGCAAGTGGGAGACTGAAGGAAATATGCCCTAGAGGCAATAATAAAGTTATTATTTATTTCCTTATTTCATGATAAATGTTTATTATTCATGCTAGAATTGTATTAACGGAAACATAATACATGTGTGAATACATAGACAAGCAGTGTCACTAGTATGCCTCTACTTGACTAGCTCGTTAATCAAAGATGGTTATGTTTCCTAACCATAGACATGAGTTGTCATTTGATTAACGGGATCACATCATTAGGAGAATGATCTGATTGACTTGACCCATTCCGTTAGCCTAGCACTTGATCGTTTAGTATGTTGCTATTGCTTTCTTCATGACTTATACATGTTCCTGTAACTATGAGATTATGCAACTCCGTTTACGGAGGAACACTTTGGGTGCTACCAAGCGTCTAGCGTAACTGGGTGATTATAAAGGAGTACTACAGGTGTCTCCAAAGGTACATGTTGGGTTGGCGTATTTGAGATTAGGTTTTGTCCTCCGATTGTGGGAGAGGTATCTCTGAGCCCTCTCGGTAATGCACATCACTATAAGCCTTGCAAGCAATGTAGCTAATGAGTTAGTTACGGAATGATGCATTATGGAGCAGTAAAGAGACTTGCCGATAGCGAGATTGAACTAGGTATTGGATACCGGCGATCAAACCTCGGGCAAGTAACATACCGATGACAAAGGGAACAACGTATGTTGTTATGCGGTTTGACCGATAAAGATCTTAAGTAGAATATGTAGGAGCCAATATGGGCATCCAGGTCCGCTATTGGTTATTGACCAAGAATAGTTCTAGGTCATGTCTACATAGTTCTCGAACCCGTAGATCCCATGCAACAAGGTTTCGATGGCAGTTATATTATGAGTTTATGAGTTTTGATGTACCGAAGGAGTTGAGTCCCGGATGAGATCGGGGACATGACGAGAGTCTCGAAATGGTCGAGGCGTAAAGATCGATATATTGGACGACTATATTCGGAGTTCGGAAGGTTCGAGTGATTGGGTATTTTTGAATGCAGGGAGTTACAGGAATACAGGGAAAAGTATTGGGCCTTAATGGGCCTTAGTGGGAAGGAGCCAGGAGGTGGCGTGCGCCTCCCAAGCCAGTCCAGGTGGACAAGGGGTTTGGGCGCAGCCACCTCTCCTTCCTTCTCCACTTCCCCTTTCCCCCTTCTCCTAGTTGGACTAGGAAAGAGGAGTCCTACTCCCGGTGGGAGTAGGACTCCCCTGGCGCCCTCCTCCTAGGCGGCCACCTCCTCCTTGCTCCTTTATATCACGAGGCAGGGGCACCCCATGACACACAAGTTGATCTCGGATCTTGCCTTAGCCGTGTGCGGTGCCCCCTTCCACCATATTCCACTTGGTCATATCGTCATTGAGCTTAGGAGAAGCCTGCGCCGGAGAAATAATATCGTCGCGGAGCTTAAGCGAAGCCCTGCGTCGGTGGAGCATCAACATCGTCCTGCGCCGTCGTCTTGTGGAACTCATCCCGACACTTTGCTGGATCGGAGTCAGGGGATCGTCATCGAGCTGAATGTGTGCAGAACTTCGGAGGTGCCGTCGTTCGGTGCTTGGATCGGTCGGTTCGTGGGGACGTCGACTACATCAACAGCGTTGTTATAGCGCTTCGCTTTCGGTCTCACAGTGCGTGGGCGGACCTCTCCCTCTCGTTGCTATGCCATCACCATGGTCTTGCGTGATCGTAGGAAATTTTTGAAATTACTCGTTCCCCAACCTTTGTGAGTCACGGGGACTCAGCAATCTCACACCAGCGAGATCAAGACTATTTAAGCTTATAGGAAGGACAGAGTAGTAAAGTGGAGCTGCAGCAAGCGACTAGCATATATGGTGGCTACATCGCAAAGAGGCGAGAAGAGAAGCAAAGCAGGACGTGAAACTAGTAGTGATCAAGAAGTGATCTGAACTACTTCGTCGGACATAACTCCAACACCGTGTTCACTTCCCGGACTCCGCGAGAAGAGACCATCACAGTTAAACAGCTTGGTTGATGTGTATTTTAATTGAGGTCAACTTTGGGTTTTCTACAACGGACATTAACAAATTCCCATCTGCCTCATAACTTGGAGCACGGCTTTGAAAGATATTACCTGCGAGGGTGTCCCAACAGCCCATTATAAGCTCTCACGGTCAGCGAAGGATATTCCTTCTACGGGAAGACCGATCAATCTCGGAATCCCGGACTACAAGACATTTCGACAGCAATAAAACAAGACCAGCAAAGCCGCCCGATTGTGCCGACAAATCCCGATAGGAGCTGCACATATCTCGTTCTCAGGGCACATCCGGATAAGTCAAGCTACGAGTAAAACCAAGCCTCGAGTTTCCCCGTGGTGGCCCTTGATCTTCTTTCGGTTAGAACCCGACACTCGAAGGAGCACTGGTCGGGGGTTAAAATAAAGATGACCCTCGGGCTCGCGAAAACCCGGGGGAAAAAGGCTTAGGTGGCAAATGGTAAAACCAATGTTGGGCCTTCTTTGGGCGAGTCTTATTCAAAGCGAACTGTCAAGGGGCCATAAATCACTTAACCGTGTAAGGAGCGAAAATCAAGGAACATAACACGGTATGGCGGAAACTAGGGTGGCAAGAGTGGAACAAAACACCAGGCATAAGGCGAGCCTTCCACCCTTTACCAAGTATATAGATGTATTAATTATAGCAGATATATATTGTGATATCCCCAACAAGTAAACATGTTCCAACAAGGAACAACATCTCCATGTCCCAACAAGGAACAAACTTCAGCTTCACTGCAACTAGCAGCGCTATAAGAGGAGCTGAGCAAGCGGTAACATAGTCAATCAGCGGTTTGCTAGGAAAAGGATGGTTAGGGGCTGACATGGCAATATGGGTGGCATGATATAGCAAGTGGTAGGCATCGCAGCATAGGCATAGCAAAGAAGCGAGCAACTAGCATAGCAAAGATAGAAGTGATTTGAGGTATGGTCATCTTGCGCAATGTTCTCAGAGTTGTCGAAAGCTTGATCCTCGTAAGCGTTCTCAACAGGTTCCTCGTTCACGTACTCGTCTCCGGCTCTACCCAAAGCAACAACACAAACAAAGGAACCACAATAAATCACGGTGCAATGCACAATCAACATGATGCAAAACATGACATGATATGCGAGATCACGATATGCAATGCGTATGTGCGCTCCGGAAGGTAAATGATGAACCAGGCATCAACTTGGCAAACCAAGTATGCCACTGGAAAGATGAGATGATTTCGGTTGAAATCGATATAAAGATCACCGGAATCGGATGCACGGTTTGGAAATGGCAAGCAAAACAAGAATGGCACAAATCTGCCATTAACAGCATGATGCCACTTTGCAAACAACAATTAATTAAGCTACTGCACCCAAACGTATCAACAAAGTATATGGCAGGGATCTACACAAGGTGCTCGACAAAAGATGAGCACTGAGCTACGGCTAGTTCACATCATAACAAGTTCAAACAAGCATGGCAAAAGTGCACAAAATATCAGGCTGGACATGGCAAAACAGCATCAGGTTGCAATGTTCAGAGCAGCAAAATTACATGCTACAGGACCTTAAAATAGCAAAACATGGCATGGCATGAATCTACTCAAAGCATAGAACAAAAGTCCCTTACTGACCATAAGCCAAAAAGGATTAGAAAATATAGTAACACCCATGTCAATATTGAAAGTTTCGTTAACAGATTCAGCAACATGGCATGTCAAAAACTGATAACAAGTAGGCATGTTTAAGACCTCAATGCACTCACTACAGAGCCTAAAATGATAAACTAAGCATACATACATCAAGAATACATGGCATAGAAGACATACATGGCAAGAACAATAACATAGCATATATGGATCAACCACAACAAGCTTGGCAAAATTGAATAACATGTAAACAATCTGCCAGGAAACATTTGGTAGCAAAAGTAGAGCTCGATTGACTCAAGCTATGGCATCCCATAATTGCAAAGAAGGGCATGGATGGATAGATCAAGACATGTTTTACAAAACATCCTTACTGAAGTATCTCAAAATATGCATAGATCTCTCGGTAGCATCAAGTTAACATGGCATCAAAATCAGCTAAAACAGGGCTGAAATCAGTAACATCAGGACACCTACTTTGCATGCTTGTGCTAGTCACCACATAGATCACAAAAATACATGGCATATACCCTGGAAATATGGCATGGCATATTCAAAACACATGTAGGACTCAAAATCATAGGGTGCACACAATAATCATGGCAAAAATAACAAAAGTGCAAGTTCTGTTCTGAAGCAGAAACTAACATCACATAGCACTCTTCAACAGCATTTCGGGCGTCAAGATGAGCTCAAATGAAAATGATGCAATGAGATGAAATGATCTACTCTTGAGGCGAACATTTTGACATATTATACGCATAAAATGGACCTACAGATGCAAAGATTCGCTACGAGAAAATGCAACTAAATCATAGATATGAAAAAGACTTAGAGAAAAATGAGGGGAGAGAATTGATAGGCGCGGGAACGAGATCGGATCGAGGCCCGACCCGATCGGATCTGGCGACTTCAGTGGAGGAGCTCGCGGAGGAGGTGGCAGGGGTCAGGCGCCCGGCGGGCGAGGCAGTGGCGGCAGACGGCGACAGCCCAGCCCAGGCGGGGCAGCCGGAGAGCAAAGCGGCCGGGCAGGCCCGATGGTGAGCTTCGCCCGTGTGGCATGGGGCGCCCATGGCAGCGACCGACGGCGGCGGCCTTCGGGGCAATGCGGGGAAGCGTCTGGGCCGGAGGGCCAATGGCCCATGGTGGGCCAGCGTAGTCTGGCGATAATAGGGCGCCAGGCGGTGGCGTGGCAGCCTGCGATTAGCCTTGGCGGCGGCAAGGAGCAGCGTCCGGCTCGCCGGGCGTGTCGGCCAGAGAAGAAATTGCTAGGGTTTGGAGGATGATCAAGGATTTGGGCCAGGGAGATGCTTAAATAGGCATAGAGAGCTAGGAGAGTCAAATGAGGTGTAGTTTTCGCCCACGATCGTGATCGAGCGACGGAGAGCATGGAAGTGACTTAGATGGGTTATTGGGCTGTAACTTAAAAGAGGCCTTTCGAGAGTCGGTTAACCGTTGGAGTACCAAGCGAGCTCAAATGACCGAAACTTGACCGGTGGTCTCTGGGTGGTATACTGAGGCCACTAGACAAACCTCGGTCCATTTCGAGGAGGTTTAGTACCCTTTGCGGAAAAAGCGTAAAAGGACCGCCGGGGAGATAGGAGTGCGGATTGCAAAGCGGACAGCGGGAAAAATGCTCGGAATCATGAGGCGAACACGTATGCAAATCGATGCACATGATGACATGATATAAAATGCATGACATGAACAAAAAGCAAAATGAAGAAAAACCCAACCACGGAGAATATCATATCACAATGCGAAAATGGCAAGAGTTGGAGTTACAAATGTGGAAAGTTACTTCGGGGTGTTACAACACTCCACCACTACAAGAGGATCTACGCCCCAAATCTAGGACTGAAAGAACTCCGGATACTCGAGCGGAGGTGATCCTCGCGCTCCGATTAGCTTCTCGGTCGGAATGGTGTGACCACTTCACTTTCAGAATTTGATTGACTTGTTGCGAGTCTTGCGCTCGGTTTCTTCAAGAATAACAGCAGGGTGCTCATGATAAGAGATCTTCTTGAAGGTCAATCTCTTGAAGTTGATAGTGCGTTCAGGAGTCTTGAAGCACTTGCGAAGGCTGTGACCGTGAAACACATCGTGCGCGTTTGCAAAGTTGGATGGAAGCTCAAGTTGATAGGCGAGATCGCCTCTTTTCCCAATGATCTTGAAAGGACCCACGTATCTGGGGCAAGCTTCCCTTTGATACCGAGCGGCGAGTGCCTTTCATTGGAGAGGCGGAGGTAGACATGGTCTCCGATTTCAAAAGCCACATCACGGTGCTTATCATCATAATAGCTCTTACTGGCGCGATTCGCGGCTTTGAATTCTCATGAATGACTTGGCACATTTCTTACTTACGTGATCAAGTCATTGCCAAGAAGTTGGCGTTCACTGTCTCGAGACCAATTGAGAGAATCGGCACTACGCCATAGAAATTTCGAATGGGGCCTTGCCGAACTCACTTGGAAGCTGTTGTTGTAGGAGAACTTCGGCATATGGAAGACAATCTTCCCACTTCATACGAAAGAAATGACACAAGCCTGAGCATATCTTCAAGGATTTGATTTACTCGCTCAACTTGGCCACTAGTTTGAGGATGGAAAGCTGTCTTTGAAAGCGAATGTTGGTGCCCATGGCCTTACGAAAAGACTCCCAAAATTTGGAGGTAAAGATGCTGCCACGATGCAGAAGAGATCACTTGAGGAATGCCGTGCAAGAGACAATCACGGAGGTGTATAGCTCGCCAACTGAGCTGCTGTGATGGATTCTTTGATAGGAAGAAAATGAGCCACTTTAGTAAGCTTGTCAATGACAACAAAGATAGCATCATTTCCACGCTTGGACTTTGGAAAGCCAGATCCACGAAGTCCATTTCAATATGATCAAACTTCCATTACGGAATGGCAAGAGGTTGAAGGAGACCAGCTGGTCTTTGGTGTTACCTTTCACTCTTCTGCGGACATCACACTCATTCAAGAATTGAGCAATTTCTCGCTTCATTCGAGTCCACCAATATACTGCTTGAGGTCATGGTACATCTTAATACTTCGGGATGAATGGATAGAAGCGAATTGTGAGCCTCGTTCATAATGACTTTTAGTAGATCACCCTTAGGAACCACAATCCGGTCCTCAAAGAAAAGAGTATCTCTGTCATCAATGTGGAAGCACTTGTACTTGGAAATGCCCTTATCGATACCACGTTTCACCTTTTCACCATGGCATCCAGAAGTTGAGCCTCACGAATCTGATCTTCCAAAGTAGGAGATACTATGAGGTTGGCAAGAAAGCCTTGAGGAACAACTTGAAGATTCAGCTTGCGGAAAGATTCCACGAGATCCGGTGAAAGGGCTTGAGGATTAGGCTGTTGCGATAAGCTTTCTGCTCAAAGCATCTGCAATGACATTGGCCTTGCCGGAGTATATTCAATACTTGGGTTGTACTCTTGAATCATTTCGACCCATCAGTCTGCACTGAGGTTGAGGTTGGGTTGAGTGAAGATGTACTTGAGACTCTTGTGATCGGTGAAAATGTCCACTTTCCTTCCCAACAAGAGATGTCTCCACGTTATTAATGCATGGACAACTGCCGCCAACTCAAGATCGTGAGTGGGGTAGTTCTTCTCGTTGGGCTTCAATGGCGAGAGGTATAAGCCACAACTCTCTTCTCTTGCATTAACACAGCACGAGACCTTGAAGAAGCATCGAGAAAACTTCAAATGGCTTGGATTCATCGGGAGGAGTCAAGGCAGGGGCTGTGACGAGTTTCTCTTTGAGAGTATTGAAAGCAACGTCACACTCGGGAGACCAGAAATACTTCACATGCTTACGGAGGAGGTTGGAAAGAGGCTTTGCAATCTTGGAGAAGTTCTCAACGAATCTTGACAATAACTTGCAAGACCAAGAAAGCTGCGGAGCTGCTTGACATACGAGGAGGTTCCCAATTCACAATTGCGGACACCTTCTCGGGATTAACTGCGATACCCTTAGCGGAGATGATATGACCAAGATAAAGCACTTCATCAAGCCAAAATTCACATTTGGAGAACTTAGCATAGAATTGATACTCTCTGAGCTTGTCTAGTACCAATCGCAAATGTTTGGCATGATCCTTCTTATTCTTGAGAAGACCAAAATATCATCAAGATAGACCAAGGCGAATTCATTGGTGTAGGGGTTGAAGATGAAATTCATCATCAGAGAGAATGTTGGAGGAGCATTGGCGAGGCGAAAGACATGACGGTATATTCATAAGAACCAAAGCATTACGAATCTTTGTCTTGGGAATATCTTGTTCACGAATCGAATCGATGATACCCCATCGAAGGTCAAGCTTGGAGAACAACTTGTAGCACCTTTGAGTTGCTCGAAAAGCTCATTGATGTTGGGAAGTGGATACTTGTTCTTGATTGTCTTCTTATTCAATGGGCGGTGTCGGCGCAAAAGTCGGTCCGTGCCATCCTTCTTACGGACGAATAGAACACCACAACACCAAGGAGATGAACTCGGTGCGATCAAACCAGGCGCTCTTATTAAATCGAGCTGCTTCTTCAATTCCTTCAGCTCATCAGGTCCAAGCTTGTATGGGCGCTTGCAAGCGGGTTGATGCGGGCTCAAGATCGATACGAACTCAAGCTGGCGATGAGGAGGCATACCGGAAGCTCTTACGGAAAGACATCTTGGTACTCACAAGCATTTGGAATCGAGAGATAGCATTGATTCGCCCTTCTCATTGAGAGAAAACAACGAATGGTTTCATCACGGCGGCATAGATGATCACATCATTAGAAGAGTGAGTCAATTGAATTTCTGGCAGCACAATCAAGCTGAGCTTTGTCTTGATAAAGCCGATCCATTCGAGAATAAGATCAATATCCGAGTCACCCGAACAAGCTGGTTTAGACAGAAATCTATAATCGCCCATCTTGATAGAGACATCCGGAACCACCAAGCTGGAGCTCAACGTTTACGGAGAAATGACATCCATGGGTTTATCCAAATGAGAAGAAGTGAATTCATGCTTGGCAAGCGGTCTTGACATGAAACAATGCGATGCACAGTATCAAATAAGACTTTGCGGGAATATCATTAGCGAGAGATTACCCATTATCACATCGGAAGATTCCTCTTGAGCTGCATTCATCATATTGACCTTGGCATGCTTTGGATTATGCTTGACCCTGCATTGCTGGAAGATTTCACGGAGGAGGAGGCGGAAGGCGCCTCTGGTTGAAGCACTTGTTAGCATAGTGACCTTCTGTGACATTTGTTGCAAGTCACTTGAGAGGCGGACGGTGGTAAGGAGCATTTGACCTTGGAGCTTGAGAACTGGACTTGTTACGATAGCTTGGGTTGGGTGGGTGGGAAGATCCACGACCACGAGTTCTTCTGCTGATAAGGGTGGCGGAGCGGAGGAGGAGGAAGGTAAAACTTCTGCTGCTTAGCTGCCACGAGAGGAAGAAGAAGGCTGAACTGCATCCTGATTCTCTTCTTAGAAGCCTCACATTTGAGCTGGGCAGCTTCTTGCTTCAGTGCCATGTTGTAGAAATCATCATACTTATCTGGCTCAAAAAGCACAAGAGCTAATTGCAGATCTTCTCTCAGACCACCTCTGAATTGATAGATCATACTCTTTTCATCAGGTACGTCTTGCTTAGCAAAACGAGCGAGCTTCTGGAACTGGATATTGTATTGATAGACAGACATGTTGCCTTGCTTGAGATTGCGGAACTCCTCACGCTTGCTCTCAACAACACTTTTCGGAATGTGATGAGCTCTGAAATCACGGCGGAACTCATCCCAGGTAATGACACGACCTCCTCTGGAATCTTTGTATTCTTTGGTACCACTCAGCACTTGATCCTTGACTTGAAGCGATGCAAACTTGACAAAATCCTCGGTCGACATTGCTACAATCAAAATGCTTGCAGATGTCCACTAACCAATCGTCGGCGTCGTGGCCTCGACACGAAGCGAAAGACTTGGCTGATTAGCGAGGCGGCGAGGAAGTAGCAAAGTGTGGCTGATTGTTGCCTTGACCTTGATTGCCTTGATTGCCTTGCCCTGATGCGTTCTTGCAAGAGCTGCAAAATCATCGAGCATTGGCATTGGTGGCTGCCATGATAGCTTGCCGGGCCTCTCGGAGGCGGAGGTGGAGGTGGAGGATTGGCTGCTCCCCATCATTGCGATCCGGATTGAGGCGCGTTGGCGGAGCCATCTGAAGAGGTGACATCCGTTAGTCCTTTGATAGACAAAAGATAAGTAGAATCAGCGGATAGAAATTGCAACATATAGTCTTCACAATAAACATTGAACAAGAATGAGCGAATGAATTCAAAGTTAATCATCACCGTCCATTAAGGTGAGAAGCCACTTAGATGAAGGATATGGAAACAACATCATCTTAGAAACAATTCGAATATCTGGCTGAAAACAAAAGATTGGCTTCTAGAATGAGCGGAACAAACACATGATAGAATTTACGTCCAAAGTGTTAGTGGTGGGGCCCTACGGACCTGACGTATATGAGGCGTCACGAATGACAAACAAGGCGTCCCGAATCAGCATAGCCAAGGATTCTTTAAGGCGTCTACGCGACCACTTTGTAAATCGGTAGTGAATGGGCGGACCACTGAGCGTTGAACCCCAATCTCAAATCATACATTTATCGGAAAGAATATCACTGTAAGCTACTAGAATTCCCACCTATAAACTCCGAAACTTTCTGGTTATGCAATCTGGTGTTGGGGATCTGGGGACACAAAATATATCACCCAAACTAACAATACCTAGATCCATTTGTATCCATCCGTCAACACATAACCAAGAAATCCTCGGAAATCGTGTACCTCGACCTTGAAAAACATCTGTTATACAAGTCATGGCAATACTCCCTTTTCGCCACGATCTTTGGGCTATCGAGGTTATCTCACCAACAAGCTGCACAAAGAGATTTCGATGTCGGCAAAACTCAGGTATTCGAGGCTGCAGCGATAAAATTGTGGCGACAACACCTCGGAGCTCAACTCCCGGGACACTGCCACAACCCTAAATGTCGGGAGGCACCAAGAACAATGTTCTCGTCACAAAACCATCGGAGCGATTCCAAGATACCCACGTGATCCTAAAAAAATTTTAGTGAAATTTGAGAAGAGGAGAGTCAAAATTCTCGTCGGGATACCTCACCGAGGCGGCGAAGGGGTGGGGAGTAAAAAGAATCCTACTCTCCGATATATATAATCCTAAGACTCAAAACATTTTCCATTCTAGACTCAACAAGCATGACAAACAATCAAGTAGGGGCTCCTAAGTCGGGAAGGCTCGATTACCAACATAGCGCCCCGATGCGGCTATATCTCCCGTGTGAGGCACGACTTAGAAACATAACGCATTGAAAGCAATGTCATAAGTGAGGTAATCTTCACACAACCCATGTAATAAATAAGGAAAGAGATACATAGTTGGCTTACGATCGCCACTTCACAGTACATAAATAAACATCCATCATTGAGTACACCCAAGGTCCGACTACGGAACCAAAATAAAAGAAGATACCCCAAATGCTACACGGATCCCGATCGTCCCAAGCTGAGCACCACTCTGATCATCTGGAAAAGACACATAATAACGACCACGTTCCTCGTCGAACTCCACTTGAGCTCGGTTGAGTCACCTTGGCATCGTCAGAACACTGCAACTGTTTTGGAAGTATCGTGAGTCACGGGGACTCAGCAATCTCACACCAGCGAGATCAAGACTATTTAAGCTTATAGGAAGGACGAGTAGTAAAGTGGAGCTGCAGCAAGCGACTAGCATATATGGTGGCTACATCGCAAAAAGAAGCGAGAAGAGAAGCAAAGCACGGACGTGAAACTAGTAGTGATCAAGAAGTGATCTGAACTACTTACGTCGGACATAACTCCAACACCGTGTTCACTTCCGGACTCCGCGAGAAGAGACCATCCACAGTTACACCTTGATTGATGTGTATTTTAATTGAGGTCAACTTTGGGTTTTCTACAACGGACATTAACAAATTCCCATCTGCCTCATAACGCGAGCACGGCTTTGAAAGATATTACCTGCGGGGTGTCCCAACAGCCCATTATAAGCTCTCACGGTCAGCGAAGGATATTCCTTCTACGGGAAGACCCGATCAATCTCGGAATCCCGGACTACAAGACATTTCGACAGCAATAAAACAAGACCAGCAAAGCCGCCCGATTGTGCCGACAAATCCCGATAGGAGCTGCACATATCTCGTTCTCGAGGCACATCCGGATAAGTCAAGCTACGAGTAAAACCAAGCCTCGAGTTTCCCGTGGTGGCCCATTGGTCTCTCGGTTGGACCAGCACTTTCGAAGGACACTGGTCGGGGGTTAAAATAAAGATGACCCTCGGGCTCGCGAAAACCGGGGAAAAAAGGCTTAGGTGGCAAATGGTAAAACCAATGTTGGGCCTTCTGGGCGAGTCTTATTCAAAGCGAACTATCAAGGGGTCCCATAAATCACCCAACCGTGTAAGAGCGAAAATCAAGGAACATAACACGGTATGGCGGAAACTAGGGTGGCAAGAGTGGAACAAAACACCGGGCATAAGGCCGAGCCTTCCACCCTTTACCAAGTATATAGATGTATTAATTATAGCAGATATATATTGTGATATCCCCAACAAGTAAACATGTTCCAACAAGGAACAACATCTCCATGTCCCAACAAGGAACAAACTTCACTTCACCTGCAACTAGCAGCTATAAGAGGAGCCTCTGCGCTGACAGAGGTCATATCGTTCGCGAACTTAAAGCCCTGCCCGGCGAGGGAAGTCAAATCGTCAGCGTGCTTAAGGCGTGGCCCTCGTCCAGTGGAGCATCATCATCGTCATCATGCCGACGTCTTGTCGAACTCATCGGCTTTCTTTGGATCGAAGCCGGGGATCGTCATCGAGCTGAGCGTGTGCTTGAAACTTCCGGAGGTGCCATGGTTCGGTACTTGGATCGGTCGATCGTGAAGGCGTGCGACTACATCAACGGCGTTGTTATAACGCTTCCGCTTCTGATCTCACAGTGCGTGGACTTACCTCTCCCCTCTCGTTGCTATGCCATCACCATGATCTTGCGTTGTGCGTAGGAAAATTTTGAAATTACTCGTTTAACAGCAGCCGCCTTTGTGCCTTTGCCCCTAGACTATATATACTCTTTCTTCCCCACCTTTCTAGGGGTTAGCATTGGTTTTAGCTCATGTTTGTGTGAGAGCCTTGCTCATCCACTTGGTTACTTCTCCTCGGAGCTCGGGATCTCTGGAGAAAGATCCCCAAGCAGTTCAAGACCCCTTCAAGGTGGACCCCATCAAGACCTCTCTCTGGGAGAAAACGGCTACTCGTGTATCTTTCCTTTGTTGATTTTGAATCTTGTGCTACCTTATATGTTAGATGATCATAGCCCTTGTGTAATAGAAACTTGTCGGTTTAGTGCTCCTCTTGTGTGTGTGTTTCCCGTGTTCTTCCAGCTTTGTTAGTCGTGTGTTTCCCTCGTAGGATCCCTCAAATGTGAAAGATGCGTCCACATAGGGTTCCGCCCTACATCAGTATCCTCACAAATGAGCTACTACTTTACTAACCCTAAAAATGAGAGGAGGAAAGAACTATTTATAGTCCAAGGGCGAAGGGTAAAGTGAGGAGGCAGAAAGCAGGTACAGGCCTCAGCCCAGTCACGTGGCAATGGGCGGATGATCCGGAGAGTTGGTCCGGATGATCCGAGCCGGAGAAGTCCGAATGAAGCCGGGAAAGGCGTCCGGATGATCCGAAGTGTTGGAGCAGCTGCGGGAGGGCGGATGTCGGGTCTGAATGCAGACGTCCGGATGTGGCTGGATGATCTGGGGTGAGAGTCCGGATGATCCGGCCGAGGGCGATTCGGTGGCCGGGTCTTGATAGAGGCAAAAGGTGTCGATGTTTGATGAGATGGTGGCTATCGTTTACGTGAAATCGACCTTGGCGATCCGACTACGATCGTGCGAAGACGTCGCGCCTTAGCAATCGCTAAACCAACTTCCGAGGGTTATTGACCGTTGAACCACGATCAACGCGACCACGAGGGCCTATTTCCTGCGAGCAAGCGAAGAACAAGCAAAAAGCGAGATTGCAATCTGGATATTGCGAATATAAGATGAAAGCTTTATTGATCAAGGTGGGGTTACATGGCGCCTTTATGCAGTGCGTTGAACACAAGCGAAATCTGAAGTTGCAGCTATGCGAACTTTTAATCTAAACAAAACCCAAGGTCTAAGCGGTGCCCTAAGGAATGTATATATGGAGGAAGAGGGAATTTCGTGGCCCTTGGTGGAGGGTCGAAATCAACCCTAACTCTTGTTTCCCACATACGGACTCTAAAACAGCCTATATTAAGTATTTCGAAATTACATGGGCTGGCCCAATAATAGGTATGTGACACCTAGAATAGCCTCGGGGCGACATTTATGAAGTAGCATCTTGTATATTTCGTCCAAGGCTTCATGCACCCATTATGGTGGCTTCAAAGTCCTGAAATCATCACTTGTAACTCCGTTCTTGTTCCCCTAGCATGGCATTATCTCCATGCTTGTTCTTGCTCAATGTCCATCCTTCTCCAAGCTAGGGCCTTCATTTGTAAGCAAAACAAATGTATCCAATTTAAGCGACATCATATTCTCATGAACATTAGAATCATTACCAAGAAAGCAATGCACGATAATTTAATTGGCGTGTGTGAGCTCTAGTAATTGGTCCGGTATATGTAGCAGTAGGGGCTGTGGGTGTAACAATGGTGATTGATGTCCTCATCATCCTCCCCTTCTTGAAATGAAGTCGTCCTCGACGGAGCTCATATTCCTCACCCAAATAAGGCTTCAAATCTGCAATGTTAAAAGTGGGACTAACCCCAAAATCTGCGAGGCAGCTCAAGTTTATATGCATTATCATTTATTTTCTCTAACACCTTAAATGGACCATCGACGTGGCATTAGCTTTGATTTAGCATAAATTAGAAACCTATCCTTACATAAATGTAACCAAACAAGATCTCCGGGTGCAAAAGACAACATGTTTTCTACCCTTATCTCCGGCAAGTTTATATTTAGCATTCATCGCTCAATGTTTTCCTTAGTTATCTCATGCACTTTTAAAATCAATTCAACACGTTCTTTAGCATCAAAATTAACCTTCTCCGAAGATGGAAGAGGCAACAAATCAATAGGTGCCGAGGTGGGAAGCCATACACAATTTCAAAGGGCACATCTTAGTAGTAGAATGCAATGAGCGATTATAAGCAAATTCAATATGAGGCAAACATTCTTCCCACATTTTCTTATTATTCTTCAAAACAGCCCTAAGCATAGTAGACAATGTTCTATTGACTACTTGATTTATCCATCGGTTTGGGGGTGACAAGTAGTACTAAAAGCAGTTTAGTCCCTAACAGCCCATAAACATCTCCAAAAGTGGCTAAGAAATTTAGTATCACGATCTGAAACAATAGTATTTGGCACACCATGCAAGCGAATAATTTCACGAAAGAACAAATCAGCAACATTAACAGCATCATCGCAAGCATGACATGGTATAAAGTGTGCCATTTTAGAGAATCTATCCACGACAACAAATATGTTATCCCTCCCTTCTTTGTTCGAGTGAAAGCCTAAAACAAAAGTCCATAGATATATCCTCCCAAGGAACACTAGGCACGAGGCAAGGCATATATAAACCATGAGGATTGAGTGCGTGACTTAGCTTTTTGACATGTAGTGCAGCGAGCAACAGCCGCTCAACATCCGTCTCATCTTTGGCCAAAAAGAAATGTGTAGCAAGTATATCCTCCGTCTTCTTCACGCCAAAGTGTCCCATTAATCCTCCTCCATCGCCTCCTGCAACAACAAAAGGCAAACGAGCTAGCGAGGAATGCATAGCTTGTTAGCACGGAACACAAAACCATCATTAATAACGAACTTGTTCCATGTTTCTTCCTCTCTACAATTCTGCATTACATCTTTAAAATCAGCATCATGCACATATTGATCTTTGATGGTCTCCAAACCAAATATTTTGAAGTCAAGTTGTGAAAGCATAGTATATCGACGAGACAAAACGCCGGCAATAACATTTTCTTTACCCTTCTTGTGTTTAATGACATAAGGGAAAGTCTCAATGAATTCAACCCATTTAGCATGTCTACGATTCAGGTTTGCTTGACTTTTAATATGTTTCAAAGATTCATGATCAGAATGTATAACAAATTCTTTGGGCCATAAATAATGTTGCTATGTCTCTAAAGTCCGAACAAGAGCATATAATTCTTTGTCATAAGTAGAATAGTTCAGACTAGGCCCACTCAATTTTTAGGAAAAGTATACAAGAGGTTTGCCATCTTGTAATAACACACCTCCTAATCCAATTCCACTAGCATCACATTCAAGCTCAAAGTCTTATTAAAATCGGGAAGTTGGAGTAAAGGAGCATGTGTCAACTTATCTTTCAATACCGTGAAGGCTTCTTCTGCATGCGGTACCCCAAACAAAAGGCACATCCTTCTTTGTAAGCTCATTGAGAGGTGCAGCAATGGTACTAAAGTCTCTCTACGCGCCTATAGAAACCATGAGTCCAAGAAAACTCCTCACTTGTGTGACCGTTTGGGCTGCGGCCAACTCTCAATAGCTTCAATCTTGGCTTTATCAACTTCAATTCCACCGGGTAACAACATAGCCAAGAAAAGATACTCGGTCGGTGCAAAAGTGCACTTCCCAAGGTTACCAAACAACTGCATCACGTAGAGCATTAAAAACAACACGTAAATGTTCCAAATGTTCTTCCAAATTTGCTATAAATCAGTATATCATCAAAGTAAACTACCACAAATGTCCAATGAAAGCACGTAAAACTTAGTTCATTAATCTCATGAAAGTACTAGGTGCATTAGTTAACCCAAAGGCATGATAACCACTCATAAATCCAAACTTAGTTTTAAATGCTGTTTCCATTCATCTCCCAATTTCATCAATTTGATGGTATCCCCCAAATCAACTTTGGAGAATATTGTAGACCACTAATTCATCAAGCATATCATCTAGCCTAGGAATAGGATGGCGATAACGAATAGTAATATTATTAATGCCTCTACAATCAACACACTTACGTACCACCTTTTTTAGGCACTAGTATAATAGGAACAGCACAAGGACTAAGAGATTGCGTATATAACCTTTGAGCAGCTCCCTTGCCATAATCTCCTTCGTCTCCTCTGGATTGGGGTATGGTGGCGGTTGGGTAGCGATGCAGGGAATTAATCAATTTGATGCTCAATCCCTCGAATAGGTGGTAATCCGGTGGCGTCTTGTGGGAAAGACATCGGAACTCCGCAAAATGTTAGTGACAGGGGGCAAAGAGGAAAACGTCCTCGAATGAAAATAATGCCTCTTTGCACACAAAAGCATAGCAAACAGATTTGCTAGAATCTAGCTCATCAATATCAGATTTGGTGGCAAAAAACATGCACTTTTGTTTAATTTCAGAAGCAACATTAGATGGTTTATTATTAGGCTTCATTTGTTGCTCAAATTCTTTTCCACAATCTGATTTTCACTCTTATTTTTCTCTGTTTTGCTTTATTAGCTCTATTAATATCATCTTTCAAAATGGAATCAAGTCATAGGGCAAAGTAATATTTTTATCCTTGTGAACAAGAGTATCTGATTGTTTCTACCATGGTGAAATTTTTATCAAATTGCCATGGTCTACCAAGTAATAAGGAACATGCTTGCATAGGTACCACATCACAATCAACATAATCAGCATATGTAGAGATACTAAAATGCACACGAGCGAGTCGTGTTACCTTAACCTTGCATGTTGTTGAACCATTGGATGTAGTAAGGATGTGGATGTGGTCTTGTGGTGAGAAAGCTTCTCCACCATATCCATGCTAGCCAAGTTGTTGCAGCTCCCTCCATCTATGATGGCCTTGAATAGAGCGTTCCTTCACAACTCCTTTGTATGGAACAAGTTATGCCTCTGATTTTGCTCAGCTTGTGTAACCTGCACTCAAAACACGTTGAGCAACTAAACATTCATACTGTCGGCATCTTGACAGCCATGTATTGCGTCTCAAGATCGAGAATCATCTCCACCGTGTTCTTCATGTGTAATAAGAGCCAAAGTCTCTTCATCATAGTCACTAGCGGACTCATACCCACCATCCTCGGTAGCAATCATCACCGCTGAGATTGGCATTCTCTATAAAATGTCCTCTTCCCTTACAGACGACAAATAATATCACTTGTGTGCCTGTTGGCGCCATGGAAGAAGAAGAGCTTGTGTAGGCCCAGCGGTGTGCTCTTGGCGAGATAGTGGTGGTTGTGCCTGCTTTCTTGTATCACGGTTGGAGGTGGCAGCCGCGGAGGTGCGGTGTAGTAGAGCGTGTGGAAGTAGATGATGCCGTGGTGTCCATGATGAAGGTCGACCTGCGAGAAAAGTTAGTCCGCGCCAAGCACATCGATCACACTTCACGTTCAGCTTTACAAGCAAGATGGAATAATCGAGTGATATTATTATAATCCTTGTAGTCTAGAATGGTTTGAATCTCTCTATTTAATCCACCGAGAAACGTGCAAGCATAGCTTCATTCTCCTCAACAATACCACATCTAATCAAGCCAGTTTGTAATTCTGATAATATTCTTCTACGAATTTTTCCTTGTCTTAAGCGCTGCAATTTTGAAGTAATTCACGGTGATAATATGGAGGAACCTTGATCGCATAGCAGTTTTCAAAGCAGCCCAAGTAGCTGGAACAGGATATAATCTACAATGTTCGAGACCACCAAACACATGCAAAGCTAGTGAAAGCACAAACAATGAGCGGGAACCGTCTCTCCTCGGGATATTGTAAACATGTAAATCGTTGTTCAGTTTCTAATTCCCAAGTAAGATATATATGGGAACATATCTACCCTCAAATGGTGGAATATTCAATTTCAGTTTAGGGAGATGGTCATGATCTCGTACTGAAGGGAGCCGAACATCGCCATTATTTGCATGTGGGCGACCTGGTGGTTGTGGTCTTGGTGGTTGCGCGTGGTTCGATGTTGATCAACCTCATCCTCGTAAGCTCTCACATAATCATCCTCCCCTGCATGCAGCGAGGAGCCACGAAGTATCAACAGGACACCGGCAGCTTGGCGGGTGAAGAGGGACACGGGAAGCTTCGGCGGAGGGCTGTTCGCGATGTGGAGGTAGTCCGTGTTGTTGTAGTAGAGGTGCGTTAGGTGCAGCGGTGGTGGTGGTGGTAGGCCTTGAGCAATTCATTAAACTTGATATCGAGCTTGTTTGACGCCTTCTCAATGCCATCTATCTTCTCCATGGCCTCTTCAAATCTATTTAAGACATCGTCCACCTGCCCTCATCATTTGTTGAAACTTATCATGTAGCGCTTTGTTTGTCATGTTCTCCCGGTCGGTCTCGTAATCGACTTGATCCTGCCATGGTTAGCAGCAATAGAAACACACAAGAATATGATTGACGGACTACTAGGAAGTGGTGGTGGTGGTGTGGTGGACGTCACAAATCCGTCAAGCAAATCTCAAATTCTTACCGGTTCTTACCCGGCGTGACGGTGATCGGCAACCGATGTAGTCAAAACTCTCAAAGTTTGGATAGGCGATTACGGGGACGAGTCAAGCATACGATGTAGATGTATGTGGAGCTGGGAAGGCTTATAATATGGTAGCAAAAAGGTTGACAATAATCAATTCAGAGATGCAAAGTTGAATAAGCGCTCAGCAGCAGTCTTGTCTTTGGTCCTAGGCTGAACCGTGCTAGAGGCGGAGCCTAGAACACTAACAAAATCCAGTGCTGCCGGAAACAACGGAAAAGCACACTCTGGAATTTTTTTTTCGCTCTTTTTTTTTTTTTTTGCTGCTTTTTTTTGTTGCTCTTTTTTTTTGCGAAAAATCACTATAATGGCAGTGTCTCAAAACTCTTGGTTGGACAGGATGGG
>JAHIAM010002639.1:0-27560 GCA_021605205.1 Aegilops longissima
GTTGGAGTTATCGGCGTAAGTTTGGGATCACTTCTTGATCAAAACTAGTTTCCACCGTGCTTTGCTTCTCTTCCGCTCTCTTTTTGGTGTAGCCACCATATATGCTGTAAAGCTGCAGCTCAATTTTACTACCTTGTCCTCCCTAAAGCTTAAATAGTCTTGATCTCGGGGTGTGAATTCTGAGTCCGTGCTCCAATACTTCAAAAACAGTTGCGGTTCGTGAGGCGGTCAGATGATTCCACGAGCTCAAGTGGGAGTTCGACGAGGCGTGGTGTTACTATGTTTCGTTTCGGATGATCGATAGTGGTGCCCGGTTGGGGACGATTGGGATCTGTTTAGCATGTGGGGTATCTTCTTTATTTTGGTTCCGTGGTCGGACCTTGAGTGTACTACGAATGATGTATGTTTAATTATGTCTTGTGTGGCGTGGCGATTGTAAGCCAACTATGTACCTTTCTCCCTTAAATTTACATGGGTTGTGTGAAGATTACCTCACTTGCGACATTGCTTTCAATGCGGTTATGCCTCTAAGTCGTGCCTCGACCGTGGGAGATATAACCGCATCAGGCGATACAAGTTGGTATCGAGCCTTCCCGACTTAGACCCCTACTAGATTGTTTCTTGGCGTTGTTGAGTCTAGAATGGAAAATGTTTTGAGTCTTAGGATTATATATCGGAGATGGAATTCTTTTTGCTTCGTCCCTTGACCTTACGGTGAGGTATCTGCGTAGGTTTTGACTCTTCTCTTCTAATTTCACTAAAATTTTTTTTAGGATCACGTGGGTATCTTGGAATCGTTCCGATGGTTTTGTGGCGAACATTGTTCTTGGTGCCTCTGACATTTAGGGGTTGTGGCGGTGTCCGGGAGTTGAGCTCCAGGTGTTGTCGTCACAATTTTATCGTTGATTCTGGAATACGAGTTTTACCGACATGAAATCTCTTTTGTGCGTTGTTGGTGAGATAACCACGATAGCCCGATCTTTGTGGCGGCGGAATATTGCCATGACTTGCATAACGGATGTTTTTGAAGGTCGAGTACACGATTTCGAGGTTTTCTTGGTTATGTGTTGTGGATGGATCTGGTTGGATCTAGGTATTGTTAGTTTGGGTGATATATTTTGTGTCCCTGTTCCCAACACAGTTGCATAACCGGAAAGTTTGGGAGTTTATAGGTGGAAATTCTAGTAGCTTACGGGATATTCTTTCCGGCGGATGTATGATTTGAGATTGGGGTTCAACGTTTAGTGGTCCGCTCATTCACGGTCGATTTGATGGTGAGGCGTCTTAAAGAATCCTTGGCTATGCTGATTGGGGCGTCTTGTTAGTCATCGTGGCGTCCGCTATCGTCGTGCCGTGTGAGCCCCACCGAACACTTTGGCGAAATCTCTATCATGTGTTTGTTCGGCTCATTCTAAAGCCAACCTTTTATTTTCAGTTGTGATATTGAATTGTTTCTATGGAGATGTTGTTTCCATATCTTTATCTAAGTGGCTTCTCACCTTAATGGATGTGTGATGTTAACTTTGGAATTCATTCGTTCATTCTTGTTGAATGTTTATTGTGAAGACTATATGTTGCAATTTCTATCCGTTGATTCTACTTATCATTTGTCTATCAAAGGACTAACGGATGTCACCCTCTTGAGGATGGCTCCAGCAGCGTCTGAACCGGATCGCAATGATGGGGATCGATCGAATCCTCCACCTCCACCTCCACCTCCGCCTCCGAGCGTGGCAAGCTATCATGGCAGCCACCAATGCCAATGCTCAGATGATTTTGCAGCTCTTGCAAGAAGCGTACTGGCAAGGCAATCAAGGCAATCAAGGCAATCAAGGCAATCAAGGTCAAGGCAACAATCAGCCACACTTTGCTACTCTCGTCGGTTTCTGCTAATCGGCAAGTCTTTCGGTTTACGTGTTGAGGCAGCAGGGCGATGATTGGTTAGTGGATATCTGCAAGCACTTTGGGTAGCAATGTCGGACACGAGGACTTTGTCAAGTTTGCATCGTTTCAACTCAAGGATCAAGCTGCTGAGTGGTTCCGACAATACAAAGATTCGGAGGAGGTCGTGTCATTACAGGATGAGTTCGCCGTGATTTCCGAGCTCATCACATTCGAAGAGTGTTGTTGAGAGCAAGCGTGAGGAGTTCCAAATCTCAAGCAAGGCACCTTGTCATCTATCAATACAATATCCAGTTCGAGGCTTCGCTTCGTTTTGCTAAGCAAGATGTAACGATGAAAGGAGTATGATCTATCGGTTGGGATGCGAGAGGATCTGCAATTACCTCTTGTCTTTGTTTGAGCGAGATAAGTATGATGATTTCTACAACATGGCACTCAAGCAAGAACAAGCACAACTCAAGTCGAGGCTTCTAAAAGAGAATCGGGGATGCGATTCAGTCCTCCTCGTCCTCTCAAGTGGCGAAGCGGCGAAGTTTTATCGCCCCCTCCTCCGTTCTCGGCCTTACCGGAGAAGAACTCGGTGGCGTGGATCTTCCACCCACCCAACAAGCTATCGAACAAGTCTAATTCTCAAGCTCCAAGGTCAAGTGCTCCTTACCACCGTCCGCTTTACGGGTCACTTGCAACAAGTGTCGTGAGAAGGGTCACTATCTGAACAAGTGCTTCAACAGGCGCTTCGCCTCCTCCTCTGTGAAATCTTCCGGCAATGCGGTGGTCAAGCATAATCCCAAATCTGCAAGGTCAATATGATGAATGCAGCTCAAGCGGAGGTCTTGATGTGATAATGGGTAATCTCTCGATTAATGATATTCTGCAAAAGTCTTATTTGATCTTTGGTGCATCGCATTCTTTCATGTCAATCCTTTTGCATAGCACAATTTTGTCTGAGAATTGTCTAAAGCTATGCAAGTTATTTCTCCGGCTAAGGCGTTTGAGCTCTAGCATGATGGTTCGAATGTTTCTATCAAGATGGGCGATTATAGATTTCTCTAAACCAATTGTTCTTGGTGACTCGGATATTGATCTTATTCTCGGAATGGGTGGCTTTTCGCACAAAGCTCAAATTGATTGTGCTGCCGGGAAATTCAATTGACTCATTCTTCTAATGATGTGATCATCTATGCCTCTGTGATGAAACTATTGGTTGTTTTCTCTCAATGAGAAGAGGCGAATTGAATGCCATCTCGATTCCAATCGTTTGTGAGTACCAAGATGTCTTTCGGAAGAACTTGGGTATGCCTCCTCATCGGCGGTCGAGTTCGTTATCGATCTTGAGCACGGCTTGAACCCGTTTGCAAGCGTCCATACAAGCTTGGACCTGATGAGCTGAGGAATTGAAGAAGCAGCTCGATGAACAAGGCGTCTGGTTTGATCGGACCGAGTTCATCTCCTTGGGGTTGTGGTGTTCTTTTTGTCGGAAGAAGGATGGCTCCGACCGACTTTCGTCGATTACCGTCCATTGAATAAGAAGACAATCAAGAACAAGTATCCACTTCCCAACATCAATGAGCTTTTGAGCAACTCAAAGGTGCTACGGTGTTCTCTAAGCTTGACCTTCGTTGGGGTATCATCAGATTCGCATTAGTGAACAAGATATTCCCAAGGCGGCATTAGAACAAGCTTTGGTTCTTATGAATATCTTGTCATGTCCTTGGCCTCGTCAATGCTCCTCCAACTTTCTCTCGGATGATGAACTTCATATTCAATCCCTACACCAATGAGTTCGTCTTGGTCTATCTTGATGATATCTTGGTCTTCTCCAAGAATAAGAAGGATCATGCCAAACATTTGCGATTGGTGCTAGACAAGCTCGAGGTACCAGTTCTATGCCAAGTTCTCCAAATGTGAATTCGGCGATGAAGTGCTTTATCTTGGTCATATCATCTCGCAAGGGCATCGCTGTTGATCCAGAAGGTGTCCAAATTGTCAATTGGGAACCTCCTCGAGAATGTCAAGCAGCTCCATGACTTTCTTGGTCTTGCAAGCTATTGCGAAGGTTTGTTGAGAACTTCTCCAAGATTGCAAAGCCTCTTTCCAACCTTCTCGAAGCAAGTGAAGTATATACGGTCTCCGAGTGTGGCGTTGCTTTCAAGACCTCTCAAAGAAACTCGTCACAGCTCTGTTAGACTCCTCTGATGAATCCAAGCCATATGAAGTGTTACTGATGCTTCTCTTCAAGGTCTCGGTCTTTGTTTAATGCAAGAAGAAGAGTTGTGGCTTATACCTCTGCGATTGAAGCCCAGCGGAAGAACTACCCCTCACGATCTTGAGTTGGCGGCGTTGTTCATGCTTTGATTACTTGGAGACATCTCTTGTTGGGAAGGAAAGTGGACATTTTCCGATCACAAGAGTCTCAAGTACATCTTCACTCAGAACCTCAACCTCGGGCAGACTCGATGGGTGAAATGATTCAAAGTACAACCCAAGTATTGAGTATACTCGGGCAAAGCCAATGTCATTCGAGGCTTTGGCGGGAAAGCTTCTTGGATCTAATCCTCAAGCCCTTTCGGCGGATCTCTTGAATCTTTCCATAGCTGAATCTTCAAGTTGTCCCTCAAGGCTTTCTTGCCAACCTCATAGTCTCTCCTACTTTGGAAGATCAGATTCGTGAGGCTCAACTTCGGATACCATGGTGAAGAAAGTGAAGCGTGGTATTGACAAGGGCATTTCAAGTACAAGTGCTTCCATGTTGATGACAAAGACACTCTGTTCTTTGAGGACGGATTTGGTTCCTAAGGGTGATCTCGAAAAGTCATTATGAGAGGCTCACAATTCGCTTCTATCCATTCATCTGGAAATGAAGATGTACCATGACCTCAAGCAGTCATATTGGTGGACTCGAATGGGCGAAATTGCTCAATTCGTGAATGAGTGTGATGTCTGCGGAAGAGTAAAGCAGAACACCAAAGACCAGCTGGTCTCCTTCAACCTCTTGCTATTCCTGAATGGAAGTTTGATCATATTGAAATGGACTTCGTTGGCTTTCCAAAGTCAAAGCGTGGAAATGATGCTATCTTCGTTGTCATTGACAAGCTTACTAAAGTGGCTCATTTTCTTCCTATCAAAGAATCCATCACTGCAGCTCGGTTGGCGAGCTATACACCTCGAGTTGTCTCCTTGCGGCATTCCTCAAGTGATCTCTTGGACCGTGGCAGCATCTTTACCTCCAAGTTAAGGATTCTTTGGAAGGCCATGGGCACCACATTCGTTTCAGCTTTCCATCCTCAAACAAGTGGCCGTCGGCGAGTTAATCAAATTCTTGAAGATATGCTCGGGGCTTGTGTCATTTCCTTGGTATGAAGTGGGAAGATTGTCTTCCTTATGCGAGTTCTCTTACAACAACACTTCAAGCGAGTTGGGCAAGGCCCCATTGAAATTCTCTATGGCGGAAAGTGCGTACTCCTCTTAATTGATGCAGGCGGTGAGCGCCAACTTCTTGGCAATGACTTGATCCGAAGCGGAAGAAATGTGCAAGGTCATTGTTGAGAATCTCAAAGCAGCAATCGCGCGGAAAACTATTATGATGATAAGCACCGTGTGTAACACCACGGATGTAAACTTCCCTTTTTGGGCAATATATCATTTCACCTCATCCAATTCTTGTGGGTTCTTGTCATGTTTGGTCTCATGTTGTTTTGGTTGTGTTGGGTTTTCTTTTCTTTGTTTGCTCCTTTTGCCATATTGCATTTGTGCCTATTGTCTCTTGCATTCCCCTTCTTGTCATGTGATTGTGGATGTGCATGTCATATGGTTGTGGTTTTCCCTTGCATGTCATGTGGGTGCATGTTTCTTCCTCTCTTGCATTTACCATCCCCTCCTTCCCTCTACTTCCTTCTCTTTCATTGCCATATATTCCCTCCTTCAATTAATGTTCATCTTCTCCTAAAAATCTTGCTTGTTTCACTAAACCTCTACGCCCTAAATCCCCTCATTTGAAATTGTTGTGGTCAGGTTCAAAAATGGCACAAGTTTGAAGCATTTTCAAACTTGCATTATTTTCTACCTTTAAAATGTCCATTACATTTTATTTAAATAGAGAATTCGAGGAGTGTGGGAATATTCTCCTTTCACTCTAAGTCTTTTCTTTTCTCCTGTACTTCTTTTCTCTCCCTTTTATTTTTGAAAAGGAAAAGGAGAAAAGGCGGCAGCAGCGGCGCAGCCCAGCCCTCTCCACAGGCCACGGCCTCCCAGCCGGCCCGGCTTCCTCAGCCTCGCAGCCCGGAAGGAAGGCGCGCCAGCCCCGCGCTTTCCTCTCCTGCCTTCGCTCACCAGCGCCCGTGCTTACCCCCTCTAGCCCGTCCACGTGGGCAGCGCCCGCCCCTTGGCAGCGTCGTTGCTGTCGTCGCACCCACCTTTCCTCCTCCTCCCGCAGGCGCCATGGGGACCCGGCGAGGAACCGCGAGCTCGGCCTCGTCGCCTAGCCCCCTTCTTATCCCCCTCGCGCGGACCGAACCCTAGGGTTCCCCTCTCCCTCTCGCCGCCGCCGCCGGTGAGAATCCCCCTAGATCGCCGCCCTTTCGGTTCCAGCGCTGTCTGAGGCTGCGTCTCCGTCGCCCGGCGCTCTCCGACCACCCGACCAGCGGCCTTGTCCATCTTCCTCCTCGTCGTCGTCTCGACCACGGCGTCGACTCTGAGCCGGGCGCCAAGTACACGGCGCCCTGAACCTGTCTTCCTCTCGGTCGAGTCCCGGCGATCTTGAGCTTGATCTCGTCGCCGTCGGCCCGTCTCCGCCGCCGTTTCTTTGTCCTAGGGTAAGGAGGTATAAACCCCTTCCTCCTGCTCCTTCTTGCCGTCGTTTGCTCCCGTAAGTAAGGCCCGATCCATGTCTTTATCGCGTCGGCGTGTTCGGCGTGCTTTCGCGATAGTTTAGGTTCGATTAGTGTTGGCAGCGTAGTTGCTGCTAGCCACGCTCGGGCTTGCCCGGAGACCCGTGATGCCCCCTCATGCGTGCCGTCGTGGCCAGAAGCGCGAGCCCCTGCCTTCGCCGTTGCCTCGCCCGGCGTGCGTCGTTCGTGTCTCTGTTTTCTTCAGATCGGGGCTTGTTTAGTTGGTCAAGTAGTCGCGTCCGGATCTCACGAACTCCCTTCCGTAGCCGAGCTGGTCGTGGCGCTCTTCCACATGGCGACACAGGTTGAACCCAGGCGCGCCACTTCCCCCTTTTAATTCTCTGTTTTTCGCGCTCCTTTGGTTCGGCTCTGCAGCTGAAGTAGTTAAGGACCGAGCCTCCTCCTTTGTCGATGGCAGCGCACCAGCCCGGTGGTACGAGGGAGGGTTTTCACAGGGAGACCAGTTGAATCCCCACAGGGCTCTTTTCTCCCCTTTATATTCCCATTTGGCCTCTGTCTCTATGACGGTGGGTCACCCTGTCGACCTCTCGGCACCCTCCTCCAGGCCTATTTTATTTTCTTTCCATTTACAGCTCTGTTTCATTTCTGTTTTGGGCAAGTCCAAATCTGGACACTTCCAAATCTGGAAATTGCCTATTCTGTCTACTTCCTTTTTAGGCAGGTTTTAACTTGTTGTTTTGTGATGTTTTCCCTAATGCAACCTAACATATTATATATGTTTTGGGGTGAAAAATCCCACCAACTCAGTGGTGTCATTGGTTTTGCATTTGGGCAAGTTTGTGTTCATGTCTTTTGCATCTTCATTAGGTGTAGTTTTATAATGGGCATATTTATTTGATTTGTGCTATGAGGTGGTTTGCACACATGCATGGTTTTGTTTCTTCATGTTGTTATCGTGGGTTTCTCACCATTCTTGTTTTGCCGTCATATCCAAACCGTGCATCCGTTTCGGTGATCTCTATATCGATTTCTACGAAATCATCTCATCTTTCGATGGCATGCTTGGTTTGCCAAGATGATGCCTAGTCTTTCATTACCTTCGGGTGCACATACGCTTTGCATATCACCTCTTTGCATTTCATGTCATGTTGCATCATGTTGATTGTGCATTGCACCGTGATTTATTGTGGTTCCTTGTTGTTGTTGTTTTGGGTAGGCGGAGGCGAGAGCGCTTACGAGGAACCTGTTGAGAACGTTTTCGAGGATCGGGCTTTCGACAACTCGAGAACATTGCGAGGCAAGATGATCATACCCTCGAAATCACTTCTATCTTTGCTATGCTAGTTGCTCGCTCTTTTGCTATGCCTATCTGCGATGCCTACCACTTGCTATATCATGCCACCCATATTGCCATGTCAGCCTCTAACCATCCTTTTCCTAGCAAACCGTTGATTGGCTATGTTACCGCCGCTCAGCCCCTCTTATAGCGTTGTTAGTTGCGGTGAAGTTGAAGTTTGTTCCTTGTTGGAACATGGAGATGTTGTTCCTTGTTGGAACATGTTTACTTGTTGGGGATATCACAATATATATCTGCTATATTTTAACACATCTATATACTTGGTAAAGGGTGGAAGGCTCGGCCTTATGCAGTGTTTTGTTCCTCTTGCCACCTAGTTTCCGTCATACGGTGTTATGTTCCTTGATTTTGCGTTCCTTACGGTTGGGTGATTTATGGGACCCCCTTGACAGTTCGCTTTGAATAAGACTCGTCCGGCAAGCCCAACATTGGTTTTACCATTTGCCACCTAAGCCTTTTCCCCGGGTTTCGCGAGCCGAGGTCATCTTTATTTAAACCCCGGACGGTGCTCCTTGAGTGCTGGCCGAACAAACTGCACAATGGGGCCTGCAGAAACTTCGAGGCTTGGTTTTACTCGTAGCTAGTCTCATCCGGATGTGCCACGAGCGAGATATGTGCAGCTCCTATCGGGTTTGTCGGCTGTCGGTGGCTTTGCTGGTCTTGTTTTATTCTGTCGAAATGTCTTGTAGTCCGGATTCGAGATTGATCGGGTCTTCCGGTAGAAGAATAATCCCGTTGACCGTGAGAGCTTATAATGGGCTAAGTTGGGACACCCTGCGGGGTAATATCTTTGAAAGCCGTGCCCGCGGTTATGAGGCAGATGGGAATTTGTTAATGTCGGTTGTAGATAACACAAAGTTGACCTCAATAAAATACACCTCAACGCGTGTGTAACCGTGATGGTCTCTTCTCGGTGGTCAGGGAAGTGAACTGATGTTGGAGTTATGTCTGGCGTAAGTAGTTCAGGATCACTTCTTGATCAAAACTAGATTCACGACCGTGCTTTGCTTCTCTTCTCGCTCTCTTTTGCGGTGTAGCCACCATATATGCTAGATAAACTTGCTGCAGCTCAATTTTACTACCTTGTCCTCCTAAAGCTTAAATAGTCTTGATCTCGCGGGTGTGAGATTGCTGAGTCCCGTGGCTCACGAGATACTTCAAAAACAGTTGCGAGGTTCGATGAGGCGGTCGAGATGATTCCACGAGCTCAAGTGGGAGTTCGACGAGGCGTGGTCGTTACTATGTTTCGTTTCGGATGATCGATAGTGGTGCCCGGTTGGGACGATTCGAGGATCTGTGTTAGCATGTGGGGTATCTTCTTTATTTTGGTTCCGTAGTCGGACCTTGAGTGTACTCTGAATGATGTATGTTTAATTATGTCTTTGTGTGGCGTGGCGATTGTAAGCCAACTATGTACCTTTCTCCCTTAAATTATTACATGGGTTGTGTGAAGATTACCTCACTTGCGACATTGCTTTCAATGCGGTTATGCCTCTAAGTCGTGCCTCGACCGTGGGAGATATAAGCCGCATCGAGGCGATACAAGTTGGTATCGAGCCTTCCCGACTTAGGAGCCCCTACTAGATTGTTTCTTGGCGTTGTTGAGTCTAGAATGGAAAATGTTTTGAGTCTTAGGATTATATATCGGAGATAGGAATTCTTTTTGCTTCCAGTCCTTGACCTTACGGTGAGGTATCTGGCGTAGAGTTTTGACTCTTCTCTCCTCTAATTTCACTAAAAATTTTTTTAGGATCACGTGGGTATCTTGGAATCGTTCCGATGGTTTTGTGGCGAGAACATTGTTCTTGGTGCCTCTGTCATTTAGGGGTTGTGGCGGTGTCCGGGAGTTGAGCTCCAGGTGTTGTCGTCACAATTTTATCGTTGCGATTCTGGAATACGAGTTTTACCGACATGAAATCTCTTTTGTGCAGTTGTTGGTGAGATAACCTGATAGCCCGATCTTGTGGCGAGTGGGAATATTGCCATGACTTGCATAACGGATGTTTTTGAAGGTCGAGGTACCACGATTTCGAGGTTTTCTTGGTTATGTGTTGACGGATGGATCTGGTGGATCTAGGTATTGTTAGTTTGGGTGATATATTTTGTGTCCCTGTGTCCCCAACACAGTTGCATAACCAGAAAGTTTGGGAGTTTATAGGTGGAAATTCTAGTAGCTTACGGGATATTCTTTCCGACGGATGTATGATTTGAGATTGGGGTTCAACGTTTAGTGGTCCGCTCATTCACGGTCGATTCTGATGGTGTGAGGCGTCTTAAAGAATCCTTGGCTATGCTGATTCGGGGCGTCTTGTTAGTCATTCGTGGCGTCCGCTATCGTCGTGCCGTGTGAGCCCACCACGAACACTTTGGCGAAATCTCTATCATGTGTTTGTTCGGCTCATTCTAGAAGCCAACCTTTTATTTTCAGTTGTGATATTGAATTGTTTCTATAGCAGATGTTGTTTCCATATCTTTATCTAAGTGGCTTCTCACCTTAATGGATGTGTGATGTCTAACTTTGGAATTCATTCGTTCATTCTTGTTCGAATGTTTATTGTGAAGACTATATGTTGCAATTTCTATCCGTTGATTCTACTTATCATTTGTCTATCAAAGGACTAACGGATGTCACCCTCTTGAGGATGGCTCCATGCAGCGTCGAACCGGATCGCAATGATGGGGATCGGTCGAATCCTCCACCTCCACCTCCACCTCCGCCTCCGAGCGTGGCAAGCTATCATGGCAGCCACCAATGCCAATGCTCGAGATGATTTTGCAGCTCTTGCAGAAGCGTACTCGAGGGCAAGGCAATCAAGGCAATCAAGGCAATCAAGGCAATCAAGGTCAAGGCAACAATCAGCCACACTTTGCTACTCTCGGTCGGTTTCTCGCTAATCGGCGAAGTCTTTCGGTTTACGTGTTGAGGCAGCAGCGGCGATGATTGGTTAGTGGATATCTGCAAGCACTTTGTTGTAGCAATGTCGGACACGAGGACTTTGTCAAGTTTGCATCGTTTCAACTCAAGGATCAAGCTGCTGAGTGGTTCGACAATACAAAGATTCGGAGGAGGTCGTGTCATTACAGGATGAGTTCGCCGTGATTTCGAGCTCATCACATTCGAAGAGTGTTGTTGAGAGCAAGCGTGAGGAGTTCCGCAATCTCAAGCAAGGCACCTTATGCATCTATCAATACAATATCCAGTTCGAGCTTCGCTCGTTTTGCTAAGCAAGATGTACACGATGAAAGGAGTATGATCTATCGGTTCGAGGTGATGCGAGAGGATCTGCAATTACCTCTTGTGCTGTTTGAGCGAGATAAGTATGATGATTTCTACAACATGGCACTCAAGCAGAACAAGCACAACTCAAGTCACGAGGCTTCTAAGAAGAGAATCGGGGATGCGATTCAGTCCTCCTCGTCCTCTCAAGTGGCGCCAAGCGGCGAAGTTTTATCTGCCCCCTCCTCCGTTCGTCGGCCTTACCGTGAGAAGAACTCAGGTGGCGTGGATCTTCCACCCACCCAACCCAAGCTATCGAACAAGTCTAATTCTCAAGCTCCAAGGTCAAGTGCTCCTTACCACCGTCCGCTTTACGAGGTCACTTGCAACAAGTGTCGTGAAGGGTCACTATCTGAACAAGTGCTTCAACAGGCGCCTTCCGCCTCCTCCTCTGTGAAATCTTCCGGCAATGCGGTGGTCAAGCATAATCCCAAGTCTGCAAGGTCAATATGATGAATGCAGCTCAAGCGGAGAGTCTTGATGTGATAATGGGTAATCTCTCGATTAATGATATTCTGCAAAGTCTTATTTGATCTTGGTGCATCGCATTCTTTCATGTCATATCCTTTTGCATGAAGCACAATTTTGATCTGAGAGAATTGTCTAAAGCTATGCAAGTTATTTCTCCGGCTAGGCGTTTGAGCTCTAGCATGATGGTTCGAATGTCTATCAAGATGGGCGATTATAGATTTCGGCTAAACCAATTGTTCTTGGTGACTCGGATATTGATCTTATTCTCGGAATGGTGGCTTTCTCAGCACAAAGCTCAAATTGATTGTGCTGCGGGAAATTCAATTGACTCATTCTTCTAATGATGTGATCATCTATGCCTCTCGTGATGAAACTATTGGTTGTTTTCTCTCAATGAGAAAGGCGAATTGAATGCCATCTCTCGATTCAATCGTTTGTGAGTACCAAGATGTCTTTCGGAAGAACTTCGGGTATGCCTCCTCATCGGCGGTCGAGTTCGTCATCGATCTTGAGCACGGCTTGAACCCGTTTGCAGCGTCCATACAAGCTTGGACCTGATGAGCTGAGGAATTGAAGAAGCAGCTCGATGAACAAGAAGCGTCTGGGTTTGATCGGACCGAGTTCATCTCCTTGGGGTTGTGGTGTTCTTTTGTCCGGAAGAAGGATGGCTCCGACCGACTTTGCGTCGATTACCGTCCATTGAATAAGAAGACAATCAAGAACAAGTATCCACTTCCCAACATCAATGAGCTTTTGAGCAACTCAAAGGTGCTACGGTGTTCTCTAAGCTTGACCTTCGTATGGGGTATCATCAGATTCGCATTCGTGAACAAGATATTCCCAAGGCAGCATTGAGAACAAGCTTTGGTTCTTATGAATATCTTGTCATGTCCTTGGCCTCGTCAATGCTCCTCCAACTTTCTCTCGGATGATGAACTTCATATTCAATCCCTACACCAATGAGTTCGTCTTGGTCTATCTTGATGATATCTTGGTCTTCTCCAAGAATAAGAAGGATCATGCCAAACATTTGCGATTGGTGCTAGACAAGCTCGAGAGAGTACAGTTCTATGCCAAGTTCTCCAAATGTGAATTCGGCTTGATGAAGTGCTTTATCTTGGTCATATCATCTCTGCCAAGGGCATCGCTGTTGATCGAGAAGGTGTCGCAATTGTCAATTGGGAACCTCCTCGAGAATGTCAAGCAGCTCCATGACTTTCTTGGTCTTGCAAGCTATTGCGAAGGTTTGTTGAGAACTTCTCCAAGATTGCAAAGCCTCTTTCCAACCTTCTCGAAGCAAGTGAAGTATATACGGTCTCCAGAGTGTGGCGTTGCTTTCAATACCCTCAAGAGAAACTCGTCACAGCTCTGTTACGACTCCTCTGATGAATCCAAGCCATATGAAGTGTTACGTGATGCTTCTCTTCAAGGTCTCGGTCTGTGTTAATGCAAGAAGAGAGTTGTGGCTTATACCTCTCGCGATTGAAGCCCAGCGAGAAGAACTACCCCCTCACGATCTTGAGTTGGCGGCGATTGTTCATGCTTTGATTACTTGGAGACATCTCTTGTTGGGAAGGAAAGTGGACATTTTCACGATCACAAGAGTCTCAAGTACATCTTCACTCAGCCCAACCTCAACCTCGGGCAGACTCGATGGGTGAAATGATTCAAGAGTACAACCCAAGTATTGAGTATACTCGGGCAAAGCCAATGTCATTCTGAGCGCTTTGGCGGGAAAGCTTACTGCAGTCTAATCCTCAAGCCCTTTCGGCGGATCTCTGTGAATCTTTCCATAAGCTGAATCTTCAAGTTGTCCCTCAAGGCTTTCTTGCCAACCTCATAGTCTCTCCTACTTTGGAAGATCAGATTCGTGAGGCTCAACTTACGGATACCATGGTGAAGAAAGTGAAGCGTGGTATTGACAAGGGCATTTCAAGTACAAGTGCTTCCATGTTGATGACAAAGACACTCTGTTCTTTGAGGACGGATTATGGTTCCTAAGGGTGATCTGCGAAAAGTCATTATGAGCGAGGCTCACAATTCGCTTCTATCCATTCATCTGGAAATGCGAAGATGTACCATGACCTCAAGCAGTCATATTGGTGGACTCGAATGAAGCGAAATTGCTCAATTCGTGAATGAGTGTGATGTCTGCGAGAAGAGTGAAAGCAGAACACCAAAGACCAGTGGTCTCCTTCAACCTCTTGCTATTCCTGAATGGAAGTTTGATCATATTGAAATGGACTTCGTGGTGGCTTTCCAAAGTCCAAGCGTGGAAATGATGCTATCTTCGTTGTCATTGACAAGCTTACTAAAGTGGCTCATTTTCTTCCTATCAAAGAATCCATCACTGCAGCTCGGTTGGCGAGCTATACACCTCGAGGATTGTCTCCTTGCGGCATTCCTCAAGTGATCTCTTGAGACCGTGGCAGCATCTTTACCTCAAGTTACAGGATTCTTTTGAGAAGGCCATGGGCACCGACATTCGTTTCACACTGCTTTCCATCCTCAAACAAGTGGCCAAGTCGGCGAGTTAATCAAATTCTTGAAGATATGCTCGGGGCTTGTGTCATTTCCTTGGTATGAAGTGGGAAGATTGTCTTCCTTATGCGAGTTCTCTTACAACAACAGCTTCCAAGCGAGTTGGGCAAGGCCCCATTGAAATTCTCTATGGCGAAAGTGCGTACTCCTCTTAATTAGTGCGAGGCGGTGAGCGCCAACTTCTTGGCAATGACTTGATCCGAAGCGGAAGAAATGTGCAAGGTCATTCGTGAGAATCTCAAAGCAGCGCAATCGCGCGGAAAACTATTATGATGATAAGCACCGTGATGTGACTTTTGAAATCGGGGACCATGTCTACCTCGCGTCTCTCAATGAAAGGTACTCGTAAACCCGGTATCAAAGGAAGCTTGCCCCTAGATCGTGGGTCCTTTCAAGATCATTGGGAGAAAAGCGATCTAGCCTATCAACGAGCTTCCTTCCAACTTTGCAAGCGTGCGATGTGTTTCACGTGTCACAACCGCATAAGTGCTTCAAGGCTCTGAGCGCACTATCAACGAAGGATTGACCTTCAAGAAGACCTCTCTTATCGTGAGTACCCGTTGCTATTCTTGAAGAAACCGGCGCAAGACTGCAACAAGTCAATCAAATTCCTGAAAGTGAAGTGGTCACACCATTCCGCCGAAGCTACACGGGGCGTGAGGATCACCTCCGTTCGAGTATCAGGAGTTCTTTCGGTCCTAGATCTCGGGGCGAGATCCTCTTGTAGTGGTGGAGTGTTGTAACACCCTGGATGTAAACTTCCCCTTTTTGGGCAATATATCATTTCACCTCATCCAATTCTTGTGGGTTCTTGTCATGTTTGGTCTCATGTTGTTTTGGTTGTGTTGGGTTTTCTTTTCTTTGTTTGCTCCTTTTGCCATATTGCATTTGTGCCTATTGTCTCTTGCATTCCCCTTCTTGTCATGTGATTGTGGATGTGCATGTCATATGGTTGTGGTTTTCCCTTGCATGTCATGTGGGTGCATGTTTCTTCCTCTCTTGCATTTACCATCCCCTCCTTCCCTCTACTTCCTTCTCTTTCATTGCCATATATTCCCTCCTTCAATTAATGTTCATCTTCTCCTTAAAAATCTTGCTTGTTTCACTAAACCTCTCTGCCCTAAAATCCCCTCATTTGAAATTGTTATGGTCAGGTTCAAAAATGGCACAAGTTTGAAGCATTTTCAAACTTGCATTATTTTCTACCTTTAAAATGTCCATTACATTTTATTTAAATAGAGAATTCAGGAGTGTGGGAATATTCTCCTTTCACTCTAAGTCTTTTCTTTTCTCCTGTACTTCTTTTCTCTCCTTTTTATTTTGAAAAGGAAAAGGGAGAAGAGGCAGCGGCAGCAGCCCAGCCAGCCCCTCTCCACAGGCCACGGCCTCCCAGGCCGGCCCGGCTTCCTCAACCTCGCAGCCCGGAAGGAAGGCGCGCCCGCCATGCTTTCCTCTCCTGCCTTCGCTCACCGCGCCGTGCTTACCCCCTCTAGCCCGTCCACGTGGGCGCCCGCCCCCTTTGCAGCGTCGTTCTGTCGTCGCACCCACCTTTCCTCCTCCTCGCGGCGCCATGGGGACCCGGCGAGAGAGCCGCGAGCTCGGCCTCGTCGCCCTAGCCCCCTTCTTATCCCCCTCGCGCCGGACCGAACCCTAGGGTTCCCCTCTCCCTCTCGCCGCCGCGCCGGTGAAATCCCCCTAGATCGCCGCCCTTTCGGTTCCGGCGCATCACAGGCTGCGTCTCCGTCGCCGCGCGCTCTCCGACCACCCGACCAGCGGCCCTTGTCCATCTTCCTCCTCGTCGTCGTCTCGACCACGGCGTCGACTCTGAGCCGGGCGCCAAGTACACGGCGCCCTGAACCTGTCTTCCTCTCGGTCGAGTCCGGCGATCTTGAGCTTGATCTCGTCGCCGTCGGCCCGTCTCCGCCGCCGTTTCTTTGTCCTAGGGTAGGAGGTATAAACCCCTTCCTCCTGCTCCTTCTTGCCGTCGTTTGCTCCCGTAAGTAGGGCCCGATCCATGTCTTTATCGCGTCCGGCGTGTTCGGCGTGCTTTCGCGATAGTTTAGGTTCGATTAGTGTTGGCGCGCGTAGTTGCTGCTAGCCGCGCTCGGGCTTGCCCTTGAGACCCGTGATGCCCCTCATGCGTGCCGTCGTGGCCAGAAGCGCGAGCCCCCTGCCTTCGCCGTTGCCTCGCCCGGCGTCGTCGTTCGTGTCTCTGTTTTCTTGAGATCGGGGCTTGTTTAGTTGGTCAAGTAGTCGCGTCTGGATCTCACGAACTCCCTTCCGTAGCGAGCTGGTCGGTGGCGCTCTTCCACCATGGCGACACAGGTTGAACCCAGTAGCGCCACTTCCCCCTTTTAATTCTCTGTTTTTCGCTCCTTGGTTGGCTCTGCAGCTGAAGTAGTTAAGGACCGAGCCTCCTCCTTTGTCGATGGCAGCGCACCAGCCCGGTGGTAACGGGGAGGTTTTCACCGGGAGACCAGGTTGAATCCCCACAGGGCTCTTTTCTCCCCTTTATATTCCCATTTGGCCTCTGTCTCTATGGCGGTGGGTCACCCTGTCGACCTCTCGGCACCCTCCTCCAGGCCTATTTTATTTTCTTTCCATTTACAGCTCTGTTTCATTTCTGTTTTGGGCAAGTCCAAATCTGGACACTTCAAATCTGGAAATTGCCTATTCATCTACTTCCTTTTTAGGCAGGTTTTAACTTGTTGTTTTGTGATGTTTTCCCTAATGCAACCTAACATATTATATATGTTTTTGGGGTGAAAAATCCCACCAACTCAGTGGTGTCATTGGTTTTGCATTTGGGCAAGTTTGTGTTCATGTCTTTTGCATCTTCATTAGGTGTAGTTTTATAATGGGCATATTTATTTGATTTGTGCTATGAGGTAGTTTGCACACATGCATGGTTTGTTTCTTCATGTTGTTATCGTGGGTTTCTCACCATTCTTGTTTTGGCCGTCATATCAAACCGTGCATCCGTTTCGGTGATCTCTATATCGATTTCTACGAAATCATCTCATCTTTCGATGGCATGCTTGGTTTGCCAAGATGATGCCTAGTCTTTCATTACCTTCGAAGTGCACATCGCTTTGCATATCACCTCTTTGCATTTCATGTCATGTTGCATCATGTTGATTGTGCATTGCACCGTGATTTATTGTGGTTCCTTGTTGTTGTTGTTTTGGGTAGGCGGAGGCGAGCGCTTACGAGGAACCTGTTGAGAACGTTTTCGAGGATCAGGCTTTCGACAACTCGAGAACATTGCGAGGCAAGATGATCATACCCTCGAAATCACTTCTATCTTTGCTATGCTAGTTGCTCGCTCTTTTGCTATGCCTATGCTGCGATGCCTACCACTTGCTATATCATGCCACCCATATTGCCATGTCAGCCTCTAACCATCCTTTTCCTAGCAAACCGTTGATTGGCTATGTTACCGCTTCGCTCAGCCCTCTTATAGCGTTGTTAGTTGCGGTGAAGTTGAAGTTTGTTCCTTGTTGGAACATGGAGATGTTGTTCCTTGTTGGAACATGTTTACTTGTTGGGGATATCACAATATATATCTGCTATATTTTAACACATCTATATACTTGGTAAAGGGTGGAAGGCTCGGCCTTATGCAGTGTTTTGTTCCTCTTGCCACCTAGTTTCCGTCATACGGTGTTATGTTCCTTGATTTTGCGTTCCTTACGGTTGGGTGATTTATGGGACCCCCTTGACAGTTCGCTTTGAATAAGACTCGTCCGGCAAGCCCAACATTGGTTTTACCATTTGCCACCTAAGCCTTTTCCCGGGTTTTCGCGAGCCGAGGTCATCTTTATTTAAACCCCGGACGGTGCTCCTTGAGTCTTGGCCGAACAAACTACTCTTGGGGCCTGCAGAAACTTCGAGGCTTGGTTTTACTCGTAGCTAGTCTCATCCGGATGTGCCACGAGCGAGATATGTGCAGCTCCTATCGGGATTTGTCGGCTGTCAGGTGGCTTTGCTGGTCTTGTTTTATTCTTTGTCGAAATGTCTTGTAGTCGGGATTCGAGATTGATCGGGTCTTCCGGTAGAAGAATAATCCGCCGTTGACCGTGAGAGCTTATAATGGGCTAAGTTGGGACACCCTGCGGGTAATATCTTTGAAAGCCGTGCCATGGTTATGAGGCAGATGGGAATTTGTTAATGTCGGTTGTAGATAACACAAAGTTGACCTCAATAAAATACACCTCAACGGCGTGTGTAACCGTGATGGTCTCTTCTCGGTGGTCAGGGAAGTGAACACGATGTTGGAGTTATGCTGGCGTAAGTAGTTCAGGATCACTTCTTGATCAAAACTAGATTCCGACCGTGCTTTGCTTCTCTTCTCGCTCTCTTTTGCGATGTAGCCACCATATATGCTAGTAAACTTGCTGCAGCTCAATTTTACTACCTTGTCCTCCCTAAAGCTTAAATAGTCTTGATCTCGCGGGTGTGAGATTCTTTGAGTCCCGTGGCTCACAGATACTTCAAAAACAGTTGCGAGGTTCCGATGAGGCGGTGCGAGATGATTCCACCGAGCTCAAGTGGGAGTTCGACGAGGCGTGGTCGTTACTATGTTTCGTTTCGGATGATCGATAGTGGTGCCCGGTTGGGGCGATTCGGGGATCTGTGTTAGCATGTGGGGTATCTTCTTCATTTTGGTTCCGTGGTCGGACCTTGAGTGTACTCTGAATGATGCATGTTTAATTATGTCTTGTGTGGCGTGGCGATTGTAAGCCAACTATGTACCTTTCTCCTTAAATTATTACATGGGTTGTGTGAAGATTACCTCACTTGCGACATTGCTTTCAATGCGGTTATGCCTCTAAGTCGTGCCTCGACCGTGGGAGATATAGCCGCGCCGAGGCGATACCGCACCTCCCCTCCCTCCTTTATATCACGAGGCGGGGGCAACCCAGAAAAACACACAAGTTGATCTCGGATCGTTCCTTAGCCGTGTCGGTGCCCCCTCCACCATATTCCACCTCGGTCATATCGTCGCGGTGTTTAGGCGAAGCCCTGCGCCCGATAGAACATCTTCATCGTCCTGCGCCCGTCGTCTTGTGAACTCATCCCGACACTTTCTTTGGATCGAGTCCGGGGATGCGTCATCGAAGCTGAGCGTGTGCTGAACTTCCGGAGGTGCGTCGTTCGGTACTTGGATCGGTCGGATCGTGAAGGCGTCGACTACATCAACAGCGTTGTCATAGCGCTTCCGCTTACGGTCTACAAAGTGCGTGGACAATACTCTCCCCTCTCGTTGCTATGCCATCACCATGATCTTGCGTGTGCGTAGGAATTTTTTGAAATTACTCGTTCCCCATGATGGCATCGAGCCTGGTTTTATCGTTGATGTTATATGCACGAGTAGAACACAAGTGAGTTGTGGGCGATACAAGTCATCTTGCTTACCAGCATGTCATACTTTGGTTGGCGGTATTGTGAGATAAGCGGCCGGACCGATATTACAGCGTGCGCTTCGCGAGACTGGTTTCACCGCTGCGAGCACTCGTTGCTTAAAGGTGACTGGCGGGTGTCTGTCTCTCTCACTTTAGTTGAACCGAGTGTGGCTCGCCGGTCCTTGCGAAGGTTCAAACAGCACCAACTTGACAAACTATCGTTGTGGTTTTGATGTGTAGGTAAAGCGGTTCTTGCTCAGCCGTAGCAGCCACGTAAAATTTGCAACAACAAAGTAGAGGATGTCTAACTTGTTTTTGCGGGGCATGTTGTGATGTGATATGGTCGAGGCGTGATGCTATATTTTATTGTATGAGATGATCATGTTTTGTAACGAGTTATCGGCTGGTGGCAGGAGCCATATGGTTGTCGCTTTATTGTATGAAATGCAAGCGCCATGTAATTGCTTTACTTTATCACTAAGCGGTAGCGATAGTCGTAAAGCAATAGTTGGCGAGGCGACAACGATACTACGATGGAGATCAAGGTGTCGTGCGGTGGCGATGGTGATCACGGCGGTGCTTGGAGATGGAGATCACAAGCACAAGATGATGATGGCCATATCATATAACTTATTTTGATTGCATGTGATGTTTATCCTTTATGCATCTTATCTTGCTTTGATTGGCGGTAGGATTATAAGATGATCTCTCACTAAATATCAAAGTGTTCTCCTGAGTATGCACCGTTGCGAAAGTTCTTCGTCTTTGAGACACCACGTGATGATCGGGTGTGATAGGCTCTACGTTCAAATACAGCGAGTGCAAAACAGTTGCACAGCGGAATAATCAGGTCAAACTTGCGAGCCTAGCATATCTGAGATATGGCCTCGGAACACGGAGACGAAGGTCGAACATGAATCATATAGTAGATATGATCAACATAGTGATGTTCACCATTGAAA
The DNA here is from genome assembly GCA_021605205.1 of Aegilops longissima. NCBI lineage: Eukaryota > Viridiplantae > Streptophyta > Magnoliopsida > Poales > Poaceae > Aegilops > Aegilops longissima. The sequence goes on from JAHIAM010002639.1 coordinate 20,763, forward strand.
CTACTCCATCTCACGTGATGATCGGACATGGTTTAGTTGATTTGGATCGGCGTAATCACTTAGATGACTAGAGATGTCTATCTAAGTGGGAGTTCTTAAGTAATATGATTAATTGAACTTTAATTTATCATGAACTTAGTCTGGTAGTATTTTGCAAATTATGTTGTAGATCAATAGCTCGCGTTGTTGCTTCCCTATGTTTGTTGCTTTCATATGTTTATTTTAATATGTTCCTAGAAAACTATGTTGAAAGATGTTAGTAGCAATGATGCGGATTGGATCCGTGATCTGAGGTTTATCCTCATTCTTTGCAGAATAATTATGTCCTTAATGCACGCTAGGTGACAGACCTATTGCAGGAGCAAATCGAGGCGTTATGAGCGTTTGGCTAGCTCAATATGATGACTACTTGATAGTTTAGTGCACCATACTTAGCGGCTTAGAATCGGGACTTCAAAGGCGTTTTGAGCGTCATGAACCATATGAGATGTTCCGGGAATTGAAGTTAATATTTCAAGAAAATACCGAGTTGAGAGATATGAAGTCTCCAACAAGTTCTATAGCTAAAAGATGGAGAGAATCGCTCAACTAGTGAGCATGTGCTCAGATTATGCAGGTACTTCAATCGCTTGAATCAAGTGGGAGTTAATCTTCGGATAAGATAGTGATTGACAGAATTCTCTAGTCACCATCACCAAGTTAGTAGAACCGTGATGAACTATAATATGCAAGGGATGACAAAAGTAATTCCCAAGCTCTTCGTGATCTGAAATCGTGAAGGTAGAAATCAAGAAAAGAGCATCAAGTGTTGATGATTGACAAGACCACTAGTTTCAAGAAAAGGGCAAAGGGAAAGAAAGGGAACTTCAAGTAGAATGACAAGCAAGTTGTGCGCTCCTGAAAAAGCCCAAAGCTGGACCAAAGCCTGAAACTAAGTGCTTCTCTTTGCAAAGAAATGGTCCTTTGGAGCGAAATGCCCTGAATATTTGGTAGATAAGAAGGGTGGCAAAGTGAACAAGGTATATTTGATATCTGGTGTTTGATGTGTGCCTTACTAGTGTTTATAGTAGCCCCAGTATTTGATACTTGTTAGGTTGCTAAGATTAGTAACTCGAAACAGGAGTTACATAATAAGCAGAGACTAGTTGACGGGGAAGTAACGATGAGTGTTGGAAATAGTTCCAAGATTGATATGATCATCATCACACACTCCCTATATTTTGAGATTAGTGTTAAAATCCAAATAAATGTTATTTAGCGTTTGCGTTGAGAATGAATATGATTTGATCATGTTTATTGCAAAGCGGTTATTCATTTAAAGTTAAAGAATAATTGTTATTACATTTACATGAATAAAACCTTGATGGTTATACACCCAATGAAAATAGTTTGTTGGATCTCGATCGTAGTGATACACATATTCATAATATTGATGCCAAAAGATGCAAAGTTAATAATGATAGTGCAACTTATTTGTGGCTTTGCCGTTTAGGTCACATCGGTGGAAAGCATGAAGAAACTCCATAAAGATGGATTTTGGAATCACTTGGTTATGAATCATTTGATGCTTGTGAACTGTGCTTTTTGGGCAAGATGACTAAAACTCCGTTCTCGGAACAATGGAGCGAGCTCTTGACTTGTTGGAAATAATACATACCAATGTATGCGATCCAATGAGTGTTGATGCCGTGGCAAGTATCATTATTTTCGACCTTCACGAGATGATTTGAGCAGATATGCGTATATCTTGTTGATGAAACATAAGTCTGAAATAGTTGAAAAGTTCAAAGAATTTCAGGTGAAGTGGAAAATCATCGTAACAAGAAAATAAAGTTTCTGCGATCTGATCGTGGAGATGAATATTTGAGTTCTGAGTTTGGTCTTCAATTAAAACAAAAGTGGAATAGTTTCACAACTCCGCATACATGGAACACCACAACATAATGGTGTGTCGAGCGTCGTAACCGCACTTTATTGGATATGAGTGCGATCTATGATGTATCTTACCAATTTACCACTATCGTTTTGGGGTTATGCATTAGAGGCGATTGCATTCACGTTTAATAGGGCACCATCTAAATCCGTTTAGATGACACGTATGAACTATGGTTTAGCGATAAACCTAAGCTGTCATTTCTTAAAGTTTGGAGTTGCGATGCTTATATGAAAAGGTTTTCAAACGATAAGATCGAACCCAAATCGGAGAATGCGTCTTCATAGAATACCCAAAGGAAACTGTTGGGTACACCTTCTATCACAGATCTAAAGGCAAAACATTCGTTGCTAAGATGGATCCTTTCTAGAAGAAGTTTCTCTCGAAAGAAGTGAGTGGGAGGAAAGTAGAACTTGATGAGGTAATTGTACCTTCTCCTTATTGGAAAGTAGTTCATCACGAAATCAGTTCGATGATTCCTACACCGATTAGTGAGGAAGTTAATGATGATGATCATGAAACTTGAGATCAAGTTGCTACCAAACCTCGTAGGTCTTCGAGTAAGATCCGCACAGAGTGATGCGGTAATCATGTTACGGAAGTCATGTTACTAGACCATGATGAACCTACGAACTATGAGGAGCGATGATGAGCCCAGATTCATGAAATGGCTTGAGGCCATGAAATCTGAGATAGGATCCATGTATGTGAACAAAGTATGGACTTTGATTGACTTGCTCGATGATCGACAAGCCATGTTAAATAAATGGATCTTCAAGAGGAAGACATACAGCGATAGTAGTGTTACTATCTACAAAGCTCGACTTGTCACAAAAGGTTTTCGACAAGTTCAAGGTGTTGACTACAATGAGATTTTCTCAAGCTGTAGCGATGCTTAAGTCTGTCGAATCATGTTAGCAATTGCCACATTTTATGAAATCGGCAAATGGATGTCAAAACTACATTCTTTAATGGATTTATTAAAGAAGAGTTGTATATGATGCAACGAGAAGGTTTTGTCAATCCTAAAGGAGCTAACAATGTGTGCAAGCTCAGCGATCCATGTATGGACTGGTGCAAGCATCTCGGAGTTGGAATAAGCGCTTTGATAGTGTGATCAAAGCATATGGTTTATCTGAGACTTGCGGTGAAGCTTTGTATTTACAAGAAAGTGAGTGGGAGCACTACTGCATTTACGATAAGTATATGTGAATGACATATTGTTGATCGAAATCATGTAGAATTATTATGCAAAGCATAAAGGAGTATTTGAAAGGAGTTTTTTAAAGAAGGACCTCGGTGAAGCTGCTTACATATTGAGCATCAAGATCTATTGAGATAGATCAAGGCGGCTTGATAAGTTTTTCAATAAGTACATACCTTGTCAAGATTTTGAAGTAGTTCAAAATGGAGCGATCGAAAAAGTTCTTGCACTGTGTTGCAAAGGTGTGAAATTGAGTAAGACTCAAATCCCGACCACGACGAGAAAATAGAAAAGAGAATGAAAGTCATTCCCCATGCCTCGAGTCATAGGTTCTATAAAGTATGCTATGCTATGTACGGACCTATTGTATACCTTGCTCACGAATTTGGCAAGGAGTACAATAGTGATCTAGGAGTAGATCCTTTGGACATTGGTCAAGAACATCCTTAGTGAGGACTAAGGAAATATTTCTCGATTATGGAGGTAAAAAAGAGCACGTCGTAAAAGTTACATCGATACAAGCTTTTACACGATCGAGATGACTCTAAGTCTCAATCTGGATACATATTGAAAGTGGGAGCAATTAGCTAGAGTAGCTCCGTGCGAGCATTGTAGACATAGAATATTTGCCAAATACATACGGACTCTGAATGTAGCGGACCCGTTGACTAAACTTCTCTCATGAGCAAAACATGATCATACCTTAGTACTCTTTGGTTGTTAATCACATAGCGATGTGAACTAGATTATTGACTCTAGTAACCCTTTGGGTGTTGATCACATGATGATGTGAACTATGGGTATTATCACATCTGAGATGTGAATATTGGTGTTAAATCACATGGCGATGTGAACTAGATTATTGACTCTAGTGCAAGTGGGAGGCTGAAGGAAATATGCCTAGAGGCAATAATAAAGTTATTATTTATTTCCTCATATCATGATAAATGTTTATTATTCATGCTAGAATTGTATTAACGGAAACATGATACATGTGTGAATACATAGACAAACATATAGTCACTAGTATGCCTCTACTTGACTAGCTCATTAATCAAAGATGGTTATGTTTCCTAACCATAGACATGTGTTGTTATTTGATTAATGGGATCACATCATAAGGAGAATGATGTGATTGACATGACCCATTCCGTTAGCCTAGCACTTGATCGTTTAGTATATTGCTATTGCTTTCTTCATGACTTATACATGTTCACGTAACTATGAGATTATGCAACTCCTGTTTACGGAGGAACACTTTGGGTGCTACCAAGCGTCTGGCGTAGCTGGGTGATTATAAAGGAGTACTACAGGTGTCTCCAAAGGTACATGTTGGGTTGGCGTATTTGAGATTAGGTTTTGTCACTCCGATTGTGGGAGAGGTATCTCAGGCCCTCTCGGTAATGCACATCACTATAAGCCTTGCAAGCAATGTAGCTAATGAGTTAGTTACGGAATGATGCATTACGTAACAAGTAAAGAGACTTTCCTTAAAGAGATTGAACTAGGTATTGGATACCGGCGATCGAATCTCGGGCAAATATTATACCGATGACAAAGGAACAAAGTATGTTGTTATGCGGTTTGACCGATAAAGATCTTAAGTAGAATATGTAGGACCAATATGAGCATCCAGGTTCCGCTATTGGTTATTGACCAAGAATAGTTCTAGGTCATGTCTACATAGTTCTCGAACCGTAGAAGTCCTTGCAACAAGGTTTTGATGCGGTTTATTATGAGTTTATAAGTTTTGATGTACGAAGTTTGTTGAGTCCCGGATGTGATCACGGACATGACGAGTCTCGAAATGGTCGAGACATAAAGATTGATATATTGGAAGCCTATATTTGGATATCGGAATGGTTCGGGTGAAATCAGGACTTTTGGGGAACAGGGGTTCGGAACCCTCCGAGGATAATGGGCCTTAGTGGGCCATGAGGGAGAAGAGGAGGGCGGCGGGGGCAGGTGCCGCCCCTCCCCTAGTCCGAATAGGACAAGGAGAGGCGGCGCCCCTCCTCTTTCCCTCCCCTTTCCTTCTCAACAAGGCAAGAGGGAGTCCTACTCCCGGTGGGAGTAGGACTCCTCGAGGCACCCTGCCAGGGGCGGCCGCACCTCCCCTCCCTCCTTTATATCACAGGGGTAGGGGCACCCGAAAAACACACAAGTTGATCTACGGATCGTTCCTTAGCCGTGTCGGTGCCCCCCTCCACCATATTCCACCTTGGTCATATCGTCGCGGTGTTTAGGCGAAGCCCTGCGCGATAGAACATCATCATCGTCCTGCGCCCGTCATCTTGTGGAACTCATCCCGACACTTTGCTGGATCGGTCAGGGGATCGTCATCGAAGCTGAGCGTGTGCTGAACTTCGGAGGTGCCGTCGTTCGGTACTTGGATCGGTCGGATCGTGAAGGCGTCGACTACATCAACGCGTTGTCATAGCGCTTCGCTTCACGGTCTCTGAGTGCGTGGACAATACTCTCCCTCTCGTTGCTATGCCATCACCATGATCTTACGTGTGCGTAGGAATTTTTGAAATTACTCGTTCCCCAACAGCGCTCGGCTGGAAATGAAACTTTAAGGATGTCACGATAGCGTTGAAGGCGAAGGATGCTGAAGTAGCGGGCGTCGTGGGCTGCGGAAGCGATCTTCACGAGCCCCGGGCCAGAGCCTTGGGAGGCTCGGGCCTTCGTGGCTCCTCGCGGGCCATCTCCATCTTCGCGGGACTGCGAGCGCTGGCCTCTTGAGCCTCCGGATGCTCCTCATGGCTGGCGTGTGGCGGCGCGTTCGACCGCCGTGGGGCATGCGAACATAGCTGTGGGGTGGACCTTATGGCGCCCCGTGTGAGGGCGGAGGCGCTCACGAGGCAGCTCGGTTGAGCCTGGTATGTCGATCTTGAGCGCAGCCATCCTCGCTGGATGGGGAGCTCTGGCGGAGTGGCGGCTGCCACTCATGACTCTTGACTCCTGCAGCTCTGAATGATCGGCTACTTGAACTCCTGAGGTTTGGCCCTCCTTGCCTCGCTCCTTCTGAGGAAGCGTGCTTTGAAACCACGCCTCCAAGTGGTGCCCAAGCGCCTCCCTCGTGACCTTAGCGAGGTCGGTGGCCCTCGGGGAGGCTCGAGCCTTGCTTGATGAGGCGCAGGCGCGCCTTCCTATCTTGACGAAGGAGGTGCCCCTGAGCAGTAGCGGACCACAGGGGCCTGCCTCCCGAGGTCGGGCTGGCGATGTCTTCTTCTTTTTGGGAGCAATCTCGGGGAGCCTCCCGCTCCTGCGATTAGGGTCTTCAAGTGATCTTGCGGCGAAAAAGCTCGCTCCGAGGCCTGCTGCGTCTCTTTCTTCACAAGGCACCATGATGACTCCGCGGCTTCACGGCATCTTGAGGGCGTTGTGGCCGTGATGAGTCCTGACCATGAACTAGCTAGAGCTGGGTACCAGGATGGCATTGTATGGCGGCGAATGTGGCGACATCAAAGTCGATGAGCTCGGTGCAGTGGTTGTCGCGCCCGAAGGTGTGAGGCGGACCTGCCCAACGGGCTGTGGAGCCATCGGTGACTCGGAGAAAGGCTTGGTTGGTGAAGCTGATTGTAAGGCACTTGGAGATTGTTGAATGTCTCTATGGACGGGACATTGAGCCCCTCCGCCATCGATGAGGTCTGGTGAC